>CM061137.1:140470680-140589201 GCA_030789695.1 Scilla litardierei
CAGGGCAAATTTTCAATTTATGCTAAAATTAAAAAAAATTTATACAAATCAACCAATTTTAACAATAATTACAGAAATATACAAATTTGCTGCCATGTAGAATTTTGCACTGTGTGGGGGATCCAGATGATGAGCAGGGTTGGCAGCCCCGTTCTTTTTATTGCTATATTTTTTGAACAAGGGTTTCAACCCTAGTCATTTTCTTCTTATTGCCAAACACTAGGCAAATACACAGAAAACTGGACAAATACATCAGGATTGGCAACCCAGCCTGGTTGTATTTTAAACCATTTATTTGACCAAGGTTGCCTACCCTGATTGTATTTTTAGCCATTTATTTGGTTAGGGTTGCCAACATCGGTAATTATTTTTTATCTTTGGCTTTGATCAAAAAGGAAATAATGACCGAATATGACAACCTGGCTAAATAATGGCCAAAACAGAGGGAAAAAAATAGTGGCCAGGTTGCCAACTCTGGCCAAAATGGTGTATATGCACAAAACCTAAAATTACTAATCGTGCAATCCTATATACATTTGTATATGAAATTCACATATTTTAGAACTTTTAAGAACATATTATATTATGTCAACCATATAAAGAAACTAGTCATAAGACTCATAACCCGTGCCCGCGGGCACGGTTTAATTAAGCTTCCCCCTACAAAATCTTTGTTCCCCAAAAATTATGTTCACAATCAAAATTGTACGGAACAACAAATTAGCGTAAAAATATTTAGTGGCACGGACGCATTCGGCGTGGAACAACACATTTGGCGCGGGCGCCTTCGGCGTGGAACAACAAATTTGACGCGGAACAATAAATTAGTGTAAAAAAATTTAGCTGGCGCCTTCGGCGCCAAACAACAAATTAGTGTAAAAAAATTTAGCGGGCGTCTTCGGCACGGGAAATTATTCTTATCATATGTCCACATGCATCAAAGAGCCGGTGGGCCATGCGTTGATGGAGAGATCATTCGATCTGCAGCAGCATTTGATTTGCAGTATTAATTGCAAGTTAGCGTTTTCCCCCAAATGCATTAATTTTGTGCACTCAACTATTCTCCAGAAATTTTCATTTTTCCAAAAACTTTCATTTCCCCATAAATGTTTTTCCCTCCAAAATTTTTCAAAAAATCCCCATAAATGTTTTCCCTCCAAAACTTTCCAAAAAAAGGTGGAAATAAGTCAGACTCATACTGTAGGATTCATGTTTCTTAATGATATCCCTGTACACATTGGAGCAATCCTTTTTCTTTTTTGATGTATTATTCGAACCCCACAATGAAATTAAACAGAGATATATTCCACCATCCAATTTCCGTTCTGAGCAAGTGAAATTTTTTCGAATGGTAGGCGACGTTTGAATTTTTTTTTGAATAAAGGATATTAAAAGTTGCGCTGTCCAAAGTTTGCTGCCAATTTCAAAAGGGTTTCAATTTAAGGGCTGTGTTTTTTTTGGGTTTAAGGGCTGATGATGCCAATTTCAAAAAGTGTTTTTTGGGTTTAAGGGCTGATGATGCCAATTTCAAAAAAGAAAAGCTTTTGTGTTCTCCCAACAAAGTTTCCTCCCATCCAAGAAATTTCCCCCCAAAACTTGACATGACACTGCCACATAGGATAAGTTCAAAATCTTCCCTCAATTGTAATATAGATAGTACAACCACTTCAATTAGAACTCCACACAACCATAAATAAATGCAAGCACTAATTTCTACAGTTCTAAGTTAATAAATTCAAAACTAAGACAAAGTTTAACATATCCATAGTCATTCAGTAGTCATTTAAGTTCACATACTATTTTTTACAAACAACTACATCCATTCAAGTGCACATAGATATTGTGGGTTAAATAAGCTTTATTTTGCCTGTAATTGTATACCATAAATGTACAACGTTTTTATCTCCGTTCAAGCTAGCTTCATTAATTTGGCATAGGTATGGGCAAGGATTGCACTATCTCATGACATAGTGCACGTCAAGATCATCAAGCGACGCCAATCATCTTAGAATAATTTTACCAAAAGGAAAATTTTTCTTTATGCTTTATTGTTTGATAGCATGTCTTAATTCCGTCTTTGAGTCAAACATATCACCGACTTTAAATACGACGTAATCGTCAAATTTGGATACCTCTGTGTGCCTTATATTTGAATTCTTCATAATCGGTGCATTGATCCATTCCTCCTTGACTTCGTCTAGCAACGGGTTTTCAAACTTATCAAAATCATTGTTGGTAATCACATTATCAATTTACGGGATATCTTTATCATCATTTTAAGATGCATAATGCATGCCATCTTTCCTTAGCACTAACACATCTTATTCTGTGTACATTTTATTCTCTTCAATTGGCATCTCTAACTACACATTTTCATCATTCGGCATGGAACTTAACTTGATGCTCTTTTATCGACCTTAGTGTCATTCAATTGGATAGTCATAACACATAACTGATTAACAATTATAAGTTTGTTAAAAGAAAGCAATTTTCATGAATTAGAACCATAAATTATACCTACTGTCAATGGTGTGATTTGTTTGTGTTCAATCCATATTGGAAATAGTTATCAATGTAATCACGATTTTAAGATTTTAAAGATAAGCAAAATATGCTGAACGATGGCCTAGTCCCGTAAAACTAAAACCATCAAGCCCAGTATTGAAATCGTTCAATCAAAACAATCATTTAAATTTACCATAGCATCAGGTTGTTAAAAAAACTAAAGATTTGACAATACATACAAAATTCGTTGAATACTTACATGTCAATATTCGACATTTTGCGGATTGTATGATCACTTTTCTTCATTATGTACTGTGCTTGTTTTGAAGAAGAAAGAAAATATGTAGAGTCATTGTCCAAATCAAGCATGCGCCACGTATAATTTAATTGATCGCGTAATACGGTTCTTGTATCATGATCATTGATGATGGCACGGCGAATTACTTTTGGTCTGTTTTAGGCTAATTGCATACTAACTTGAGGCGGCACTCTCTCATATCGATTTTCTTAACTTGGTACATGTTATCCGTTATCCAACATACACACATACCTTTCTTGTCCTTAGAGGTTTAACGATTTCTCTATCATATGATGACATATTATTCCCTCCAATATTTAGTTCACAATCATAAACATCATAAAAACAAGTAACGAAAATTCAATTGTTCGACATTAAAGAAATCATATAGAATGACGTTAAATGAACTATAATAAATAACATCACTCATATTAGCTGGAATCTTTATATTGTCATGACCATTTATATTACCTAAATCCTCTCCTACATATTAAGAACCTTAAATTTTTAGGTACACCAACATACAGATCCTATTTAGAAATAAAAATACAATGTTGGAATATTGAAACCTCATATTATGGATTGAAATTAAATTTAATTTTTAAGACATTTTCTAGCTTTAATGCAAAATTTTGTTCCATCTAGATCATTTGGAAATCCCACATACTGTAATGGGTTTAATGAAAATTAATCAAGAAAGACTAACTTGCAAGAATCATACATGATTCATTTTTATCCTCTTAATTAGCTTAAAAACAGAGCAAAACTTAAGTATTTTATCACATTAGAAAGAGAGAAAGATGGATAGATATATACCACATTAAAAGGGAATGCGGTAGTGCGGGTACCAAGGGGCCGGGCGCCAGGTAAGGGGCTAGGTCTTGGGTTGAGAGGAAAGAACCTTAGGCTTGTCTTTATATCTCACAAGGGAGAGGGGAGAGGGGAGAGGGGAGACAGAGATTTATGAGGTGAGAGGAGAATAGAAATAGAGAGAGTCTCTGTGTAAGTTGGAGGGCCCAACCAAAACCATCGAGGTTTGCAACCATGGTGGGAATTTTATGCATTTAATTGACTAGAATTGCTAATCCTCGTTATATATTATCTCTCTGTTTGGTAAACATGCATCCTCATTTGCCAAACAGAGAAACATATTACAAAGGTTGGCAATCTAGGTCAATAAAATTTCTAAACATAAAAGTATGGGTGGAAACCCTAGTAAATTTTGCCTACCCTACAACATTTGTGTGTTTGTTAACAATGAGAAGAAAAAGACCGGGGTTGGAAACATAGTGAATTAAATTCCTTAAAATAAAATTATGGTTGGAAGCCCGGGTTAACTTTGCCTAGCTTACCCAATGCCTTATTCGCTTGTTAACAAGGAGAGAAAACAATCAGGGTTGGAAACCTAGTCAATTAAATTCCTAAAAAACCAGCCGGTGAATTTTGCCTAACCTGCACAACGCTTTGAGTACTTGGGAACAAGGAGAAGAAAACGACCGGGCTTGGGAATCCCGGTCAAAAATACAGCAATAAGAACAATAGTATTGATACCCACACTCGCTATTTGGATATTTTCTTATCGTAGGATAGAGCATGAAATCCTACATGGCGGCAAATTGGTTGATTTCTATAACTCTATTTTAAAACTTGTCGATTTTTGTAAATTTTTTAATTTTTAGCCTAAATTGAAATTTTGTCCATAAAAGTAAGGTTACTAAGTTAGCATGTATCTGATATTGTTTTCTTAGGTTCCATTTTATTACTCCATGCTTTTCTGTCTTTATGGTAGGCATTATTGTTTCTTTTTCTTTTTTCCTAATTTAAAGTCACCCTGCGTGCATCATGAACTCACTCCATACTTCTGAAAGACATTTTATTGAAGATGCAATAATTTTTTCCCCACCTTGAATCTGACGAGGATTCAGCAATTGGTAGAGAAATCCCATTGGGAAGTAGTTGGTTCTCCTTACCTACAGATAGGAGCGTTGCTTTGGTTGAGTCTAACCGAGTGAAGTTCCATTTTAGTCATGCAAAGAATGATTGAATTTGCACATGAAAATTCAGAGAAACTATTTTAATACTGAATAATATGTAAATGTATAATCGTCAGCTAATAAGTGTGCTGCTCATTGTTTCTTAACATTGCATCAATTAATCATGTACGTGATATGATTTTTATGGGGGTTTTATGATAAAAATATGATTTTAAGGGTTTTTAGGGTTTGAATGGATAAAGATAGGTTTTTTGTTGGAAAGTTGGGGGTTTTACGGTAAAGGAATTATTTTTAGTGCTAGAAAGAGAAGAATTGGGGGAAGTCGCTGTTTTATTGATAAATATCTGAAAATAGAAAAGGTACAAGATATTGGCCACGTTAAAGACGTGGATCGCTCTCCCAAGTTGCCAATTCTAGAGGACGGTTGCACTTTCCTGAAAATAGAGGGAATTCTCAATCTCTCCCTATTGTTCTCTCACAAAATAAGCATGAGAATGCCTAATCCCACTACCCCTATATATAATAAGCTGAAACTTTAGAAATTACAAAAAAGACCCACAAAAACTGCAAAATACCGAAACCCCCCTAAAAATCCGAAAATTACAAAAATGCATGTAATGGGCCAAAACAACAAATCTGAAAATTTGGGATCCGATCTGTTGAATGACCCTTCCATACCACTTACTTCCAAATATTAAAATGGAAGGGTTTTGGTTCGTTAATATGTTTTGTGCAGATTAGTACAAGTATCAAATCTATCTTGACTGTGTAATTTCTGTCAAATTTACAGGGTGCTCGGAACTACAAAAACTTCAAGCACACAGCACAAAAATTGGAGGAAGTTATTGCTTCTTGTAGGGGGGAAGAGAGAGTTGAGCTATTAAGACAATTGTTGGTCTCACTCAAAGGAGTTGATAGGATAAGCGAGAGTTCAGGGGGAGCGACAACTCTAGAAAAAGCTCTATCTCTTGAACCTAGAGAGGCTCCTTTGGTGAGTATATCAAGTCCTTTTTTTAATTTATAAGTGGACAAGTTGTTATGTCTGTACCTGTTTGGCAGATTGTTGTCTTTAAGTTTCCTGTTACAATTTACATATAAGATGTGTTTAATCAATTTGGTGGTAAACCCAAGATGTGGATTTTAAAACTTAGGGAGCTGAATGTTGGGTTCTACTCCTGCTTAAGAACCTCCAGAACTGTGAAAATTGAAATTATAGTTGAGAAACAGAGTCCATTATTCCACCTTCATGCCAAAAAGATGGAAATGGCTGTTGCTTTGCTCACTAGCATTAAATTGGTGGGAAATTCTACTTTCACATTTTAACTTGAACCTCAATTTCTGCAAGTACAATCTACCATTTGTTCTTTCCCCTTTTTATTGTATTTGTTTGTTTGTTTGTTTATTTGTTTATTTTTGGTGGGTTGGGTGCAGAGGGGGAGTGGGCTTTTTTTTCTTGCGGTGGGGGGAGCGGTTTGAGGGGTGAATGATCGCATAATGACCTTATGGAATCATATATATATTATATATATCTATTATACATTTGACAACATTTTTTGAATTTTAGGGCTGACTAGGACAAGATAAAGGGTGGCTGGGATTTGATCTTGATAAATCAATGGTTGAGATTGGATTTTGTGAAAATTTTGGTGGGAAAAGTGTCTTGGGAACCAAAACTTTGAAATTAAAAGTGTCATGGAAAAGATTGTGGAGATTAAATTTGGAGGGAAAAGTGCCTTCGGAACCTAAACTTTGAAATTAGAAGTGCATTCGGAAAGATTGTGGAGATTAAATTTGGGGGAAAAAGTGCCTTGGGAATCTAAACTTTGAAATTAAAAGTGCATTGGAAAATATTGTGGAGAAGAATGATACATTAAATTAAACAAAATAAAAAATTTAGCGTAAAATTTTTTAGCGGAACAACAAATTAGCGTAAAAATACCCTGAGGTTTGTTGTTAAGCGGGCGCCTGCGCCGAACGCGCCAGCTAATTTTTTTACGCTAATTTGTTGTTCCGCGCCGAAGGCGCGGACGCCAAATTTGTTGTTCGACGCCGAATTTGTTGTTCCGTGCCGAAGGCGCTTGCACCGAATTTGTTGTTCTGCGCCGAAGACGCCCGCGTTAAAGGTGACTGTGCCGCTAAATATTTTTCCGCTAATTTGTTGTTCTGTTAAATTTTGGCTGTGGAAATAATTTTTCGGGGAACAAAGATTTCGCGGGGGAAATCATAAATGAACCGTGCCCACGGGCACATGTTATGATTAGTGTATATATATAGGAAAATGCTATTGTGAGAAGGTGAGAAGAGATGTGTATATCGTTAGCTAGCCAAATCTATTTTTCAAATCAATAATCGGAACCGTTCATCTTGTTCTATCTATCAAGTGATCTTTAAGTATAATTTTTTTATTATTTGGAGATCTCTATAAATCCATCAAGTGTTTACAAGATGGACGACTTACAAGCTGCTTGCAATTGTAACAAAATTGGAACGGGTTGATCCATGGGATTTTGGGGTTTATAATCTCCAATTTTCTTAGGGTATAGATATATCAACATGTTCTTCAAGATGAACGGTGCCAATCGTTTATTGGTATTACTGATTGGTCCTTCTCATAATAAGGGTCTCTTTTCACCTTCTCACAATAGCATTACTCATATTATATATATATAATGAGTATCATACGTCATATGAGGCAACCCTTTCACAGAAAGCAACCAAGTACAAGCAAGTACAAGCCCATGTGGGCTTGTACTTGGTTGCTTTATGTGAGAGTGCGTATGATACCCATTATTCTCATATATATATATATATGAATAATGGGTATCACATGACATATGATGCATTTCCTCGTATAGAAGACGCAAAAAGTGGGTGGTACAAGCCCATATGGGCTTGTACTTGTTGTACGACCCCACCTTTTCTCTTAGTATATGAGGAGATGCCTCCCACGTCATATGATATACATAATTCATACATATATATATGAGCTTGTTCGGCTGCAACCGTTTGCACGGGTTTTCCCATGCAAACAGATTTTTATTTTTTTTAAAAAAATTTTCCAATTTTTTTCCACCGTTTAATACATACATACATATGTATGTATATATACATCAGGAAAAATAATGGGTGAACCCAAGGGGAATTTGACTCTCGATCAAGCCGTTGCAAATTTAACGGTTTGAAAACAATAGAACATTTTGTACCGATCTGATCAAAGGGCAAAAGTGGGGATTTTCTTGATTTTTGACATGTACGTGTATTAACATGTTTAGATACACATGTTTATAACACATTCAATTGTTTGGATCATGGATTGAGGTCTCGCCTGATACCGCTTGGTATCGGGTGTATCGGACCGGTACCGCCCAGTACCGCTCCGAAACTGATGACAGAAATCGGTATCGACTGGAACCCTAGGGTTTTGGCCAGTATCACCCGATACTGGGCGATACTGGTTCCGGCCAGAAAATGTAATGAAAATTGAAAAAAAAACCCAAGAAGCCCCGTGACTGAACATTAATCCCACGTTAGGGAACATGACCCCTAACCCTAACCTACACCATAACCCTACACCCTAAGCCAAACAAGAAGAAGATGACCCCGTGATTTCCCCCACCCTCGTGAGTGAACAGCAACCCCCGTGACCAAACAGCAAGCGAAAAAGGAAGAATGTGATTCAACAGGAAGGAGAAGAGCTTTAAAAAGGGGAGAAGTCACGTTACTTACCTCTGCGTCGAGCAAAAAAAAAACCGAAAACTTCTCTCCAAATTTCTGACCTAATTGATAATTCAGTTGACAGAAAGGAGCCGAGCAACCAGAGCTCTGACTGAGGAGGCCTAGTCCTCGGCCATTCTTGCGGAGGACCGGAGCAACCTAAGTGTAGCAACCCTCGGCCATTCTCGCGGGCCGGAGCAACCTTAGGACCGGAGCAACCCAAGCTGAGCAACCGGAGCTGAGCAATCGGCGAAGACTCGACAGCGGACAACCCTAGCCCTTGCCATTCTCGCGGGCGAAATCGAAGGGGAAATTGAAGGGGACGGCGAAATCGAAGGGGACAACGAAATCGAAGGGTTAGTGTTCATTTATAAGTACATTTTGCTTAATTACAAAACAGCCCACAGTGTATGACATATTTATAAGAATGATATTGAACTAAAACCTAATTACTAACTACAATGACAAAATCGTAAATAAATGGAACTTGATGAGCAAAGACTCTACCCAGTAATTTTAGTGGAGGGTGATGAGCAATTAATCAGCCCAAAAATTCATATTATTTACAATACTGCCATTAACTTCAATAATTCTATAATAATGTAATGGCAAACCTGTAAATAATGTAATAGGTTTGGCCAAAGGATGAAAATGGTTAAGTGTGCTATCCACACTCTACTTTTTGATAAATTTATTTACAAGTTTGCCATTGTGTGTCTGAGGGGGGTATGTTTACGGAAAATGTGTGATATGAATAGCAGCAGTAATTATAAATATACAAATAATACAGAAATACGCTAACAAATACTTTAGAAATACTAATGAATACTAAAGAAATAATTAAACTTAAATACTTTAGAAATTATAATTATTTCTTAAATAATTTAAGTTTAATTAATTTATCATTATACTCTAACAAATACTTTAGAAATACTAATGAATACTAAAGAAATAATTAAACTTAAATACTTTAGAAATTATAATTAATCATTATTTCTTAAATACTTTAATTACTTTAGTATTTCTAAAGTAATTATAATTATTTTCAACAGAATGGCTTCATTTGGATTATGTTTTGGTCTAAATCATCACCAAAACGATAATTAAACTTCAATCTCAATCACGCTTTTGGTCAAATTGAAGAGACATTCTTTATATAAAAAAGCATCATGTCACTACTAAAGAAATAATGATATTTAGAAATAATTACTTTAGAAATAATTAAACTTAAATTTCTAAATATTTTGTTGCTAAAGATATCACAACTTTATAAATAATGATATTACTTATGGATGTCTCAATTTGACATTCTAAATATTTTCTTTATTTAGAAATATTTAGAAATATTAAAGAAATTACTTTAGAAAATATTTAGATAATAATGATACTTATGGATGTCTAGTAATCAATACTAGAGAAATATTGATATTTAGAAATAATTACTTTAGAAATAATTAAACTTAAATTTCTAAATACCAAAATTTCTTAAATACTAAAGAAATAATGATATTCGTAAAAATACTAAAAATACTAAATATATATATATATAAGCAATTAAGTAAATATTAAATACTAAAATTTCTAGTAAAAATAGGTTAGAAATTTTAAAAAGGGATTGGAAATTTACAATTGAAATACTTAAAATACTAATAATGTTATAGATTAATAAAAGTAGTAAAATACTAATAAATGCTAAGTAATGTATACTAAAGGAATACTAAAAAATACTAATAATTTTAACAAATTATAGAAGTAGAACTAATTTTTTTAATATTTCATATTTACTAGTATTTACAAGAAATTTTATAGTAAACCGAGACCGAATAAATATTAGTAAATATTTCTAGTAATAGAAAAATATAAATTTTAACAAAAATATATTAGCATTTATAATTAAAGTAATACTAAAGATATATTACAATAATACATAAAATACTAATAATTTTAAGTTGCATGTTATTATTTTTGGTATAAATTTTTAAGTTGCATGTTATTATTTAAGGGATAAAATTTTAAATTGTTGTTCATGTAAATAATTATGCGATAATTATTAAAAGGTTAGAAACTTAATTTTATGCTTTATTTAAGTTGCTTATCTGCATGCTAAATTTTATGAGATAAAATTTAGTTGACATGTTTTAATGGTAATTCTATTTTCTTGCATATTATATGATAATTCAAGAAAGACTCTTAGGTTAGCCATTAAAACTCTTCTAAAACTTATGAGATGAATTTTAGATTGACATGCTATGTTTAGTAAATTGTTACTACTATTAAATACCTAATTCCTGATTAAGGTGGCCATTTCCAACGATTATTATTTTAAACGTTCTAATAATAATTTTGATAAAATGTTACACTTTAAATTATTGTAATTTGAAATTATTAAAATCTTAATACATGATTAGGGTAGCAGGTTGAAACAAATAAAACCTTATAGTTGATAAGGACTCTAATAAAAGTTATTAACGAATCCTAATAAATTCGAATTTTAGGATTCAACTAGTTGATAGGATTAACTAGTTTTAATATAAGCTTTTTAGTTGATGGCAAACATATGAATGATAAGTTTCCTTCAATGGACTATGATCCGGTTCAATGTGCTTGGCTAAGTTTGTTGGATCACCCTAGCTAGACTTGGGATAAGTGATCCTGGTTTAGTCAATTCCCTGACCGTATTCCACTGGACCGTAATGACACAAATCATGATTATGTGACACCGTCGACTATATCTAAGTCTAATACGTTAATAATGTTTTTCAAGATTAATCGTAACCCTTGTTATATGGTGCAGTAATTAAAATGTCTCGAAGAACTCCAAAGGAGAAGACGGTGGATATTGGGTGGTCTCATTGTAAAATGATCGCAGATAAACGTAGACAAGTAAAGTGCAACTATTGCCAGAAAGAAATGCATGGGGGCGTTCGCCTTAAGGAACACTTGGCGGGAATTACCGGGGATGTGCAGACATGCCCCGAGGCACATAAAGAAGTGCGTGAAGAGATGTGAGCACACATATTTCAGAAGAAGACCGAAAAGGTACATGCCGGATTTGATAAGAAGAGGATGGAGGAGGAGATAAGGGCAAAGCATACAGAGGAAATATTAGATGAACCAGAAGAGTACGAGGATGACACCGAGGAGGCGAGAGACCTTAGAAGAGCTCTTAGAAGAAGTAGGCAAGAACTTGCCGAAGAAGAGATTAGAAGTGAGGGCAGAAGAATGGGAGCAGGATTGTCTGGGCCTGGAGCCTATGGGCTAGCTAGATCGGATAGTCGTGCCGGCCGAATGGCCCGTATGTTCGCGTGCGGTTCTGCTCGCGATGTTCAGCCAACCGGTAGACCAGCCGGTGCTCTAAGACCCGGTGCCGACCCTTTTTCTCAGCCGAAGGGTAAATCCCAGTCAACCATAAAGAATACATTCATGAAGAATGCCAAGGTCTATGTCGGCCAAGCTATGGCCAAATTTTTCTACTTCAACCACATCCCATACAATGTGACCACTAGCCCATATTACATGCCCATGGTGGATGCTATGCGGAATCGGGACGTGGCGTTGCTTCACCCACTGTTTGGGAGCTGGCACACACATACTTGGACATGGAGTATGAAGAGATCAAAAATTATGTAGAAACTTTTCGTGTTCAGTGGTATGAGTACGGTTGCACACTGATGTGTGATGGCTGGACAATACAAAACAGAAGGAAGATTATTAACTTTCTTGTGTATTCGACTCACGGGACGGTGTTCCTAGACTCTGTGGATGCAACTGACCAATTCTAGAACGGTCATTACATATTTGATCTTCTGGACAAATATGTAGAACTAATTGGGGAGCATATAGTAGTCCATGTAGTTACCGACAACGGGACAAACTACAAGTCAGCTGGGCAGCTGCTGATGCGAAAGAGACATCTGTATTGGACCCCGTGTGCGGCGCATTGTATCGACTTGATATTTTCTGATATGGCAAAAGAAGTAGTCAAAAATATCGTCGCCAAAGTCAGATGGTAACATGATTCATATACAACAAAGAATGGGTGCTCAGCTTGATAAGAAGAGAGACGGGTGGAAAAGAGTTGATCAGGCCCGCGATAACAAAATT
This sequence comes from Scilla litardierei, assembly GCA_030789695.1. Taxonomy (NCBI): domain Eukaryota; kingdom Viridiplantae; phylum Streptophyta; class Magnoliopsida; order Asparagales; family Asparagaceae; genus Scilla; species Scilla litardierei. Next base: position 140,483,296 of record CM061137.1, read on the forward strand.
TGCGACCCACTTCATTGCTTTGGACTCTCTGTACGCGCACCGAGATGACCTGCGGAGAATGTTCACATCCACGGACTGGTCCGATAACTTTCCAAGGCTTAAACCAAAAGATAGGGACGTTGGAAACGTGTACGATCTGATTCACGGTGATGGAATTCTGGCAGGCTATCTCTAATATCATCGCTGTATTTGAGCCCTTGGTGAAGGTTCTCCGAATGGTCGACAACGGTGATAAGGCCGAGATGGGGTATCTCTACGAGGCCATGGACCGTGTAAAAGAGAAAATTCGAAAGAATGTTGGTTGGAGATACAAAAAATGGTGGGACATGATCGACAAGAGATGAGATAAGCAGCTACATCAAGATATTCATGCTGCATGCTATTTTCTGAATCCTCGCTTTTAGTACTCCTCCAATGCAACAAACGACAACGAGGTGCTGGTTGGACTAAGACGCATGATCGAGAGCTTGAACCAGACATCTCGAAGCAAATTGACATTGACAGAGAGGTAAATGATATTCGGATATTTTTATTTTGATATATGATTCGATGTAGTAGTTCACATTCTAAAATTATGATTGATAATTGTAGCTGGAGGCCTATAAGATGAGAGTTGGTTATTTCAGCTCCGCTAAGGCAAAAATGGCGGTAACAAGGATCACTCCAGTTATCTATATAGATTTTAGATTTCTATATGTTCCCCATAAAACGATCCATCTTTTCTGATCACTGGAACTTGTTGCACCTCAATGATGGATAAGCGTTGGGATAGAGCAAGCCCCAACTCTTAAACGCTTAGCTGGACCACCTTCTCACTCATTCACACTAAGACCAGGAACAAGCTAATAATGGAACACCTTAAAAGGCTAGTCTATGTGCATTATAATATGAGACTGAGACATAGACATGCGAGAAGGAGCGAGAAGGACGATCACCCGCTGATCGATTTGGATCAGATTTTCCACGAGAATGATCCATTTGAGGAATGGTCCAGGGAGACAGAAGACAGTGTGCTCCATGACAGAGACAATCCTTGGTTGGACGAGTCGCTTGTGAAAGCAGAACGTACAAGAAGCAACCAACCGCGGTCAAGTCACGCCCAGCGAATATCACGTACAAGCGAAAGAAGGCAGCGACTCAGGCTTGGCACGATAGAGATGATGCTTCGTCTCCCGATGACCAAGGTCCTACAGACGGAGGTTGTGGTCCTTCGACATCCGTTCGTCTTACTGAGAGACGTGGGGACCATGCTTATGATACACAATATTTGCATGGGTATAGAGAGTATGAAGGCAGCACCACAGTGAAGAACGGGGGGACGATACTGATGGGCCTCCGCGCATACCCCTGCGGGTTTATACCCGCAGGAACCTCGCACGGGCCCAAGGCCAAAGCTGCCGCCCCTAGCTATTGCCGCGCGTGGGTCTCCTTGCCCCCTTGAAACCCTACTTTCTAGTATAAATAGGGGTAGCCGTCACTTGTTTTTTTATACTTTGATTATTATATTTGTGTGATTTCATAGGTAGACGAGTGCGGACGTCCTGTTCAGCGTCTTGGGAGGAGTGCACACCTTTTTTGTGCTCAATTATCTAGTTCTTCATTATTAGTTCTCTATAAAAATTGCATCTTTTGTTAGTTCCTAAAAATTTGGTATCAGAGTACGTGACGATCGATGGCGGCGGCAACGAGATCATAGGACAAGATTGAGGCGTTGGAGGTAAAGTTCATGAGCGAGATCGAGGCTATCAAGAAATCCTTGGCGGGAACGATGAGTCTATGGCCAAATTAACTACTTCCATCTCTCAATTGGCGTCAAATCAAGCGAAGCACGACGATCAATTCGTGCAATTGATGGGAGCCCTAAATCAATTGGCGACGAACAACAAAGGGGAGGGAAACCCTAAGTCAAAGGAAAAGGCGGCACCTTTGGGCAAGGGGACGGGAAAACTTGATGACTTTGATCCGGAAAACGCTTTTTTGGTGGAGGAATTTGCCGAAGATGAGGAAGAGGAGCCGTGGAGGGTCGATCATCGATAAGAAATAAGGAGGAAGGCCGTGGAGACCCAAGGAGGAGCCGGCGACACAATTCCCCCCAACCGCCAGGGACGCACACATGAGGGGGGCCGCGGCAACCCCCCAATGGCCCCGCCGCCCCCCAGGAGGGCCGCCGAGGAGGCGGCGGCCTCCCCTGGTTGCGCCCAGAGGCGGCGAACCCCCCAGGGGCCGGCGAGCCTCCCCGGGGTCGCCCGGGGGCGGGGAACCCCCCTGGGGGACCGGCGACCCCCTGACCCAGTGGGGCAGCTGGGGCCCCCAGGACCACCGGGCGGGGCCGGTGACCCTGCCCCAGGCAAGCTGCATCCCCGTCGACTTCCCCAGGTAGACACGTGACTTCACGGGGGCTGTTGGCGGCAATTTCGGCAATTTTCAGCAGGGGCAGCCACAGCGAGAGGCCCCGGTACGTGATTTCGAGGAGGATTTGGGACCCGGGGATTTCAAGAGCACAGAGACTATGGCGAGGGTTATCGGGACCCTCCCGACCCACGATTTGACGACGGGAGATGGCAGTCACCGCCCCACCACCAGGAGACACACACCGTAGGCGCAGGAGGGGGATACAGAGATTGGCAGGAGTGGCCAGAGGGCAGGTTTGGAGGCGACGAGGGGTACGGAGACCGAGGAGGAGGGCCCCATGGGGGCTACGAGAGGCGCCAGGAGAGGTATCAGCATTACCATCAGCCTAAATAGGGAGGAGGTCGCGTGGACCAGGGGGATTCAATATGGACTGCCTAAGGAAGCTGAAGATGCCTATATTCGATGGAGGGGACCCGGTCTCGTGGGTCTACAGGACGGAGAGATTTTTAAGAGTCTCTCGCATGACGGAGGAGCAGAAGTTGGAGGTGACGGGCATTTGCTTGGATGGGAAGGCCTTGGCGTGGTTTCAGTGGAAGGACGCAAGGCGCCCTTTTCGCTCGTGGGAGGAGATCAGGGACCAGATGGTAGAGCGGTTCAGAGACCCCCACGTGGGGAACGTACGGGAGCAGCTGCTTTCTCTCCGACAGGAGGGAGCGGTGAGAGACTACTTAGAGAGATTTGAGACCCTTTCAGGACAGGTGCACGGGGTGACCGACGAGACGATGGAGAGCACCTTCATGACGGGGCTGAAGGCCACTATTCGAGCAGCCGTGCGCATGCATAAGCCGCAGAGTTTGATGGAGGCCATGGAGTACGCGCACATGGCAGAGGACTTTCAGCTAGAGGATAGGAGGGCCCGGGGAGGTTGGAGCGGATCGACGGTTCGTAGTCAGCCGGTGACAGGAGGACAGCAGAAAACCACTACATGGACTGATGCGTGGGTCAGGGAGAAGACTGGAGAGAAGGGTAGTGCACTATAGGCCGGTGGGCAGTTAAGGCGTATGACAGACATTGAGATGAGAGAGAAGAGGCAGAAGGACTTGTGTTTCAGATGCGATGAGCGGTTCTCACCAGGCCATCGGTGTGCGGGGCGCAAGCTCCAGGTGATTTTGTTGGAGGACGATGACGACGAGGCTGACGTCGAGGAGGAGGCAGCTGAGGCAGAGGAGGAACTGGAGGGCCAGCAGTTGAACGTGGCTGAGGTGTCCCTCAACTCCGTGGTAGGTTTCACACTGAACCATACTATGAAACTGAGGGGATAGATAGGCGACCAGGAGGTGACTGTGCTCATTGACAATGGGGCTACCAACAATTTCATCTCCAGGAGGGTGGTGGCACAGCAGGGACTCCAGCTGACAGATTGCGACAGCTTCCGTGTGATGATGGGGACGGAAAAGGAGAGCAGTCGGGGAGTTTGCAGGGGACTGGTACTGACCATGCAGTGGATACAGGTGATCGCAGCTTTTTTACCTCTGGACCTGGGGAGCACCGACATCATTTTGGGCATGACCTGTATACAGACATTAGGGGAGATGACAATTAATTGGAAGCTGCTGCGATGGAGTTTCAGGAGGCAGGGAGAGCAGTGATACTCCAGGGGGACCCTAGCCTATGTAGAGTTTTGGTCTCCTTGAAGACCATGGTGAGGACCATCCAGACTGAGGGAGGGGGCTATTTAGTAGAGCTATACTCGTTGACAGGAGAGGGAGGCGCAGAGGCCAGTGCAGAGCAGCCCATTTCGGGAGAGGTACAACAGCTGATGGAGCAGTTTGAGGAGATCTTCTAGGAGCCTCGGGGACTTCCCCCACCTAGGGACCACGAGCATGCCATAATACTACGAGAAGGCGTGTCCCCCATTAGCGTGCGGCCCTACCGATACCCCAGCATCAGAAGGATGAGATAGAGAGGATGGTGTCAGAGATGGTGCAGGCGGGGGTGATCCAGCCGACTGTTAGCCTGTTCTCTAGCCTAGTGTTGTTAGTAAAGAAGAAGGATGGTAGTTGACGATTTGTGTGGACTACAGGGCGCTGAACAAGGAGACAGTCCCAGATAAATTTTCCATACCGGTGATTGACGTGCTCCTGGACGAGCTACACGGTGCAGCCTGGTTCAGCAAGTTAGATCTTAAGTCCGGCTACCACCAGATCAGGATGCAACGGAAGGATGTGTCCAAAATGGCGTTCAGGACGCATGATGGTCACTATGAGTTTCTTGTCATGCCCTTCGATTTGACAAACGCATCTGCCACCTTTCAGGCTCTTATGCATAAGGTATTCCGACCCTGTCTCAGGCGATTTGTATTAGTTTTCTTCGATGATAACTTGGTGTACAGTCGTACTCCGGAGGAGCATTTGAACCACCTGCAGGTGGTGTTTCAGGAGCTGCAGTACCATCAGCTTTATTTGAACAGAAAGAAGTGTCTTTTCCGGCAGCCACAGGTGGAGTATTTGGGACATGTTGTATTAGCAGGAGGGGTGGTCGCAGATAGAGCAAAGATAGCGGCCATGCTGGACTGGCCACGCCCCACCACGCTCAGAGGGCTACGGGGTTTTCTGGGGCTGACAGGATACTATCGCAGATTCGTGGAAGGGTATGGGACGATTGCCTGGTCGCTGATGGAGTTATTGAAGAAGGACCAGTTTCACTGGGGTGAGGAGGCAACGACAGCATTTGAGGCCTTAAAAGGGCAATGACCACTGTGCCAGTATTGGCGTTGCCCGACTTTTTTAGACTCTTCGTGGTAGAGGCGGACGCATTAGGACATGGGTTGGGAGCAATACTGATGCAGGAGCAGCTACCCATAGCTTACTGCAGCTAGGTGTTGACCGCGAGGGCCAGACTGCGGTCGGTCTACGAGAGAGAGCTGATGGCCATAGTGTTGTCCATACAGAAGTGGAGGTCATATTTGTTGGGACGGAGCTTCCTAGTGCGTACGGATCAGAGGAGCCTGAAGTACCTATTAGAGCAGCGGATGGTAGCGGAGGAGCATCAGAAGTGGCTGCGGAAGCTGATGGGATACATGTTCGAGATTGAGTATCGCCCGGTGCTAGAGAACAAGGCGGTTGATGCATTATCCTGGCGAGAGGAGGGGGAGCTGGCAGCACTAGCAGTATCCGTTCTTCAGGATTTGGGACCGCTACAGCAGGAGGTGGAGCAGGATTCGGAGCTAGCAGGTATACGGGAGGCTCTTCTGCAGGGGTCTACGGAGTTTCCTGGGTATTCTCTACAGGAGGGACGGTTGCTGTACTGGGGGAGGTTGGCGATACCGAGGACTTCCACACATGTACCGGACATACTCCAGGAGTTTCACGGCAATTCCATTGGGGACATTCTGTGATCCTCAAGACCTATCAGCGACTGGCTAGGGAGGTCTACTGGAAGGGGATGAAGAAGGAGGTGGCGAGATTTGTGACGGAGTGTGACGTGTGCCAGCGTCAGAAGTATCAGGCTATGTCCCCAGGAGGACTACTACAGCCATTATCCTTACCGGAGCGAGTATGGGAGGACCTTTCCATGGATTTCATTGATGGGTTACCGAAGTCGGAAGGATACACTGTCATTTTTGTTGTTGTCGATCGCCTCAGCAAATATGCGCACTTTGTTCCGCTTTGGCATCCTTACAGCGCAGTCACCGTTGCTAAGGTGTTTGTGAGGGAGGTCATTCGCCTGCATGGACCTCCAAAGTCCACAGTCTCGGATCGAGACAAGGTGTTCCAGAGTAGATTCTGGCAGGAGCTTTTCAGGTTGCAGGGGACGGCATTGAAGCAGAGCATCGCCTACCATCCCCAGACTGATGGTCAGATAGAGGTGGTGAATAGGAGTGTGGAGACTTATTTGCGATGCTTCATTTCAGAGAATCCTAAGGAGTGGACGTGTTGGCTAGCCTGGGCGAAATATTGGTATAACACTTCGTATCACACGGTGGCGCAGACTACACCCTTCAGGATTTTGTATGGCAGAGATCCCCGCACTTACTACATTATATGCAGGAGACGACACCTGTGTCGGATGTGGAGCAGTACCTGGCAGAGAGGGACCGGATTTTAGAGGAGCTGAAGCTCCATTTGGCTAGGGCGCAGCAGATGATGAAGGCTCAGGCAGACTTACACCGTCGTGACATACAGTTTGAGGTAGGAGACATGGTGTATCTGAAGCTGAGGCCATACAGGCAGAGATCAGTGGCTCACAGAAGGAATGAAAAGCTGACACCGCGGTATTTTGGACCTTTCGAGGTCGAGGCGAGAGTAGGGCCGGTGGCCTACAGATTGGGCTTACCCCCCAGGATTCGCCATTCACCCAGGCTTACCCCCATGATCCGCCATTCACCCAGTCTTCCACGTTTCTCAGTTGCGTCGGGACATTGGCGACCACACATCTTCCCCTTCATTACCAGAGACTCTTACTGCTGATATCGAGGTGAGATTGGAGCCCGAGGTTCTGAAGGGGGTTCGGCGGAGAGACACAGGAGGGCGACAGTGTTTGTTGCAGTGGAGGGGCTTGCCAGAGCACGATAGCATGTGGGACATGGACGAGATGACGGTGCGTTTTCCAGACTTCCACCTTGAGAACAAGGTGGCTCTTTGAGGGGAGTATTGATGGGCCTCCGTCGATACCTCTGCGGGTTTATACCCGCAGGAACCTCGCACGGGCCCAAGGCCCAAGCCGCCGCCCCTAGCTATTGCCGCGCGTGGGTCTCCTTGCCCCCTTGAAACCCTACTTTCTATTATAAATAGGGGGACACGTCACTTGTTTTTCTATGCTTTGATTATTGTTATTTGTGTGATTCCATATGTAGACGAGTGCGGACGTCCTCTTCGGCGTCTTGGGAGGAGAGCACACTTTTTTGTGCTCAATTATCTAGTTCTTCATTATTAGTTCTCTATAAAAATTTCGTCTTTTGTTAGTTCCTAACAGATACCTACGGTAGACACTCTGGATATCAAGGGTATCGACGTGCTTCAGATTATTATGGAGGTTATGTTATTCCTGCCATTCATGAATCTATTCCGGTGGATACTCAGGAAGCCAAGGCGGTTATTGCGCACCGTACAAATGCTCTGATGTCTATGCTGATTATGATAGTCAATACAGATACGATCCGAACGTGACTGAGCAGTCCAGCAATCAAGGCAGTCATGACACGCCTTTTATCGAGCAGAGCTGGCCCTCAAATATGATAACATGATGATATCTTTTTAGGCCCAGAGCAGATGCGGTATTCATATCCTCCATACTACCATGCACCACAGCCGGATGATGAGAAATATGAATGAGATTTTTGTATCTGTTGATGTATTTTATTTAGTTTTTGTATTCTGAAGTCAGATTTATGGTTCATCAATATTTATTGTTGTTCTTTTATATCTATTACTTAGTTAATTGTTGTTACAAATGAGTAATGTATACATGGAAAAATACATGAACATACATGAAAAATACATGAAAATACATGAAAATTAAAGAAAAGGCAGAAAATACCGAAAAATAGATGCAGATCATTAAAGGTATTTCATAAACTTTAGCTGTATTTCATACTTGTTTCCTATATTTCATAACCGTTAAATACCGAAAAATACCGAAGAATACAGAAAAATCCAGAAAAAATATAGAAAAAAACAGAAAAGTACAGAAAAGTATCTCCGATACTAATACCGAGACCAATACCGAAACAAAACTACCGATACGGATGATACAGACGATACCGAAACCTGCTTCCGAAACCACCGAAATACCGATTAAATTTTAGGTGGAGCGATATCCACTCCGAAACCGATACCTAAAACCTTGATTTGGATTTTGAAAAAAATCACCGAGAAAAAGTTCTCACGGAGTTCTCATGGGCAAAAGTTCTCAAAATAACATTTCCATATGGATTTAATGTAGAAAAGCTGCCACCTGATCCAATGGATCAGGTGCTAAGACAAAAAAAGGTGGGAAGTACAAGCCCCCACATGGGCTTGTACTCGCTGGGCCCCCACCTTTTTGTGTTTTGCACCTGATCCATTGGATCAAGTGCCACCTGTTCTACATTAATCTCTTTCCACACACACACATATAGGGTAAAGTGTTCCTAGGGTGACTCCTTAGATGAAATCTAAGGAGTTGCCCACATTTCCCCCATTATCCCACAATTATTTTGGATTTTATTTTTCATGGGGTTGTGCACATCATGGATGATTAACATACCAAAAATCAAGTCATTCTTAATACTTTTAGAGCCCACATCTACCCCTTGCAACTTCAACGGTCTGAAAACATGCTTAAAATCCCATGAAGTTGTAACGGGTAGATGAGGGTTCTAAAAGTATTGGAATGACTTGATTTTTGGTATGTTGATCATCCATGAGGTGAACATCAATCCCAAGAAAAAAATTTGAAAAAAAATGTAGGATATGTGGGAAAATGGGGGCGACTCCTTAGATTAAATCTAAGGAGTCACCCTAGGAACACTTTACCTATACACACACACACATATATCAACGGTGGTATTCTTATTCCTAAATTTGCTGACTGGCGACAGTTTTGCGTTGCATATAATCTGTACTGCCTAATATATGACATGAGTTATTCTTGTCTTCCCTAACATATTTTTGAGACAAGGACTACGAGTTGAGATGACTTCTGCTTAAAATTTTCTTGAATTATTAACTAAATATCAGAAGTTTGTAATATCTCGTAGGAAAACTCATACAATTCCAATAAGAGAACAGAAAGCACCATCAAAAGCAGCTAAACATATCAAAATATATGGTTATAAGACATCAAATGTACTAGCCATGAAAATGATAATACTATCCTTAGGCAGTAGCGCCGAAAACTATTTAATTGTCTGTATTAGAGGAAGATGCAACAACATGGACATGCCACACTACATATCAATGCACACCAATATATTGACAAAGAGCATGAGGTTAAGGCTAGAAGGTGTCGTTTCAGATACATGTCTGTCATTGACATTGACATGACTAACAGTAGTTGTCCGTGCTAATTGAGGTTAACCGTAACATTCATCTTCTCCAAGACACCTTTAGGATAGGATGAAATGAAGGGAGAGTTTGAAAGGAGGATTTTAATTTATTGGCAAAGATTCTATAATTCACCTCATCCCAAACTATCTATATAAAAAATGGACCAACCATGATTGACTCTCTCTTATCTTTTGATAAGATTTGCAATAGAGGGGGGAGGGGGTTAAGGTTTTTATTGATAAATAGTGGAACTATCGACGATACAGCCTCCACTTTCGAGTGGAATGCCAACTCTCCCAACTAAACCAGAGTTCTACTCTAATCTCTATGAATTCTTTTCAAAATCAATATAAGAAACTAATCACCCTATCTCCACACATATATGATAGACATATTTCCTCAGAATTACGAAGCTGCCCATGTTGTCCAAAATTACAAATCTGCAACTAGTTTTGCCGTCCCTTACCCTTGCTTTTGCCGTTGCCTAGTATAGGTTATGATCCTATCATTACTCACTCTAGCCCCACCATAAAATCAATGTAAGAAACTAATCACAATTGTAAGAAACTAATCACCCTAGCCACCCATATTTATTATAGACATATTTCATCAGAATTACGAAACTACACATGTTCAAAATTACAGATCTGCATTTAGTTTTGTTGTCCCTTACATGTGCTTTCGCCGTCGTCTACTATATGCTATGATCCTATCATTACTCACCTCAAAGAGGCACATTGTCTTTGAGGTGGAAGTCTGTAAATTAATTGCTACTGGATGGCTTCCAATAGCTCACACGTCGCTTCATAGTCAAGAAGGCCTTCACTGGATTAGTACTTCTTTAGTACATGCACTTCCTTGACAAACCCACTGAGGCGACTCGAGGACAATGGTAGAGTTGTAATTTTTGGGCATATGTGCGTGTTTTAATTTTAAGGGTCCACAGACAGATCTGTAATTTTATGTGAAAACCCTAGGCAAATGATACTTTAGTAAGTTTCGGACAGTGGCTCATTAGGAGTCTTATTATAAATAAAAAGGAATGTGGAGGAGGGGGGGCATATTGAATATTGTGTTGAATTGGGAGAGATAAGGTAGATCCCTTAGATCTAGTGAGAGCGTTATGCTTTATCTCGAATCAAAGTTTGGAGGACGGTCCTCCTCTCGAATTGAGGCTATCTATCCTTGTAATTCAGTTTGTTTATCAATAAAAATCCCATCTTTTCTTCAAATCCTCTACGTTCACCTTAAAAATCCCACCTTTATAATAAAAATCTAATCTTTTCAAAAAAAAATCCTATTTTTATTCCTAAAATCAGATCCAGATTGCATCACCCCCTTTAACTTAGATGATTTTAGAAACACATCCATGTCCTCAGTCTAAGTCGGTGGTAGAGATGGTGAAGGTGTGTTGTCCCCAATAGCCTGGCGGAGCTGTGAGACGTGGAATACTCTATTTATAGTAGACATCAATGGTAACTTCAAACGATAGGCCTGTCCAACCCTCACCTTAGTCTTATAAGACCCAACATATCGTGGTGCCAACTTCTCATTTCTCATGTGAGCCAAAGATTTTTGACGATACAGCCAAAGCTTCAAATAAACGCGTTCTCCAACTGCAAACTGCACCTCTTTTCTATACCCATCTACATGTTTCTTCATGATCTGATGGGCTCTCGTCAAATGCCACTGCAACTTCTCCAGCACATGTCCATCTCCTTCAAGTACCACTCAACTTGAGACACTGGTGTAAAACTATGGCCGTAATATAGCATATGTAGAGGATCAAGTCCATATAAGATTTTGAAAGGAATTGTCTGAGATGTGTGATAAGAAGTGTTGTACCAATACTCAGTCCAAGACAACCATTTCTTCCACTACTTCGGCACCTTTAACACAAAGCATCACAGATATCTCTATGCTTCTGTTGGTCGCCTCAATTTAGCCATCCATTTGAGGGTGATAAGCCGTGCTCCGTTTCAAGACGATCCCATGCATCCTGAATAGCTTTATCCGAAAATGGTTTAGAAAGATACGATCACGATTTGACACGATAAACTTTGGAATCCCATACAATTTTACCACCTTCCGTATAAAAGCAGATGCTACTGTCACTACAATGTAAAGATGTCGAAGGGTTATAAAGTGTGCATATTTGTTAAGGTGGTCCAACACAACAAAGATGACTGAGAATCCTTTTGATCGTAGAAACACTTGTATAAAATCTATCGTGATCTCCTCCCAGACTAGATTTGACAAAGATAAAGGCTTTAACAATCCCATATAAGCCAACACCATATATTTATGATGTGGACAAACATCACAATTAGCAACCATCTTTGCCACATCATTCTTTATCCCACCTCAAAATAACTCCCTAGCCAGGTGTCGGTAGGTCTTGAGGATCCTAGAGTGTCTCCAACAGCACTTCTATGGGACTCCTGTAATATCCTCAGAATGTGAGCTGATTTCCTATGCAATACAAGCCGTCCCTGATAAAACAACCGCTGTCTATCCAATAAATATCATGGGTACTCCGTCGAACCCCGTAGAAATTCAACCTGAATCTTCGCTAATCCCACATCTTCCTCAACCTTTCGCAACAAAGGCTCCTAATCAAGCACCACCGACAGAGACAAGGTTGCCAACCGAAAATCTTTTCCTCGCTAGGATAAAGCATCTGATGCCTTATTCTTAGCCCCGACATGTTTTGGATCTCGAAGTCATATCCCAGCAACTTAAAGAGCCAATGCTGATGCTCCATTGTCACCATCTGATGCTCCAATAGATACTATTTGAGACTATTTTGATCTGTCTGAATAATGAAGCATCGATCCAGTAGGTATAACCTTCATTTCTGCACCACCAAAACAATAGCCATCAGCTCGCGCCCTATAGACTGACTTAAGCCGAGCTTTCGCAGTCTAACACCTGGCTAAAATAGGCTACTGGCTGCTGGTCTTGCATCAAAACTGTTCCCAACCCATATCAAGAAGCATCTGTATCTACAATGAAATGTCGGTTGAAATCTGATAGGGCTAACATGGGTACACTGGTTGTATCCTGCTTCAATGCCTCAAAAGCATGGGGCGCCTCATCTACACAATGAAAATTGTCATTCTTTAGCTGCTCTGTCAGTGGCCAAATAATGATTCTATATCATTTGACGAATTCTCTGTACATATAAGCCTCAGAAATCCTCGCAACTCCCATAGTGTTGTTAGTCGTGGCCAATCTATCATTGCTGCTATCTTGGACCTATCAGTTGTCACCCCCTCTGTCGAAATAATATGCCCAATATACTCCACTCCCGTCTGTGTAAATATGCATTTTTTCTTATTGGCATACAATTGATGCTTATGCAGCTCCTGTAACACTATCTCCAAGTGCTCCACACGTGCCTTAATAGATCGGCTGTAAACCAAGATATCGTCAAAGAAAACCATACAACCCTCTGCGAGTATGGCCGAAACACATTGTTCATAAGTTCCTGGAAACTAGCTGGGACATTGGTCAAGCTAAATGGCATGACCAAGAACTCATAATGATCCCTGATGAGTCTTGAATGCTGTCTTGGCCACATCCTCTGCTCACATCTTAATTTGATGGTAGCCCGACTTTAAATCAATTTTCGAGAATATTATCGCTCTATGTAGCTCATCAAGCAACTCGTTGATCATAGGAATGTGGAACTTGTTTGGAACCGACTCCTTGCTCGAGGCCCGATAGTCAATGCAAAATCTCTAATTGTCATCTTTCTTCTTGACTTGGCTCAAAAATGGGCTCACGCTGGGCTGAATAACTTCGGCTTGAAGCATCTCCCCCACCATCTGTTCTATCTCATCTTCCTGCACCTGGAGGTATCGATATGGTCTCACGCTGATGGGCGAGACTCCATCTCTTAAGACTATGGTGTGCTCGTGATCACGCGGTGGAGTAAGACCACGAAGTGTCTGGAACACACTCCCAAATCAAACCAGAAGCCACTGTACTGCTGTGGGAATGCCATGCTTCTCCTCATCGGCCTCTTCTGCCAGGCCTCGTAACTCTACAAAAAATCCACCCCTCTGTTTGTTTGTTTTCACTGTTTTCAAAGAAACCAAGGTTCAACATGAGCTTAGATCTCCTAGATGTGTGATGGGTCTGCCCTTACCTGGAACTTCGTGCGTAACAACTTCCTATTAATTTTCATCTTTCCTAAGGACTGCATCCATCTCATCCCCAAGATTACATCCGTACTGTCCTGGTCAAGTGGTAGGAAATCCTTCAATATGTGAATTTCATGCAGTGTCAAAATCAACCCGTGACAGAATATCTGTCTGCGCTCTGTCTGCGATCTGTTTTCCCACCCCCATTATTACGTTAAAGCTTTCCGCCCTCTAGCTACGGTCTCTGCTGGTCCATCACCTTATTGGAAATAAAGTTGCGTGTGGCCTCACTGTCGATAAGCATGACGACATCCTGATATGCAAACCTTCTCGTTAACTTCATGGTGTGATTCGGGGTGAACACAACCATGGAGTTTAACGAGACCACTGCCACGTCCAAATGATGGTGCTCCTGCTCTCTTGTCCCTCTCTTTCATTACTACACCATCATCCTTCTCGTCATCGATTATCAACACATGGAGGGTGCGGTCTCGACACCAATGTCAAGTGGAGAACTTCTCATCACAACGAAAACACGTACCATTTGACCGTTTGTTATGGATCTCTGATTCGTAAGGTGTTTGAATTGTTTACCTGGCCGTGTCTAGTAGCTCTTGTCTCTGTTGGTTTGGGCCCCCTGTCGATGTCTTCTGTCCACAGTGTCTGTGTCTGGCTGCAAAAATTGGAGCCGCCATAGGTGCCAACTCTGCTATATTCATGTCCTTAACCATCTTAACCATCTGAACCAACTATAGTCTCACTCAACCCCCTCGGTCTCTACATGCAAACCTCGGCTTGAAATGTCTGTCTTGAGTCCCTTCATGAACTTCCACTCTAACCATCTGGGCTATCCGAAGTGAAACTACTGGTTGACGTTTTGTTGTATAGCTGTGGACCCCCCAAAATTTCCCAACGGAGTTCATCATACCGCACCGTCGTTCTTCCATCCATTGTCAAACTAATGTGTGTCTCCGCTACTCTCATCGAAGCCCCGGTAATAACCATTGCTATTGCCGAAGCTTCCCAAGTTCCCACAGCTCACTGGAGCCTGCTACCGGCCCCAGGTGGGCCTGCTATCATCTTACCATGGACTGTGTGCATGTGCTGTCCAACTATAATTGTCCGAGTTGACAGGTTTGTCCCAGACGATGTGCACTATGTACATGAGTTATTTCTAGTATATATATATAATATACAGATTTCACCAGAATTACAAAACTGTCATGTTGCCTAAAATTACAGATCTGCCACTGGTTTTGCAGTCCCTTGCCATTGTTGGTTTCCCATCCATTGCCATTGCTTTTTGCCGTCGCCTCTTAAAGATTATGATCCCATCCCCAACAACCCCGAATCTGATAAAGCATCAGGAAGCATAAGGAAGGGTTGGAATTCCACATATTCATGAGAGATAACACAATGTAGAAAATGTTGGGAAGAGTATTTCAGGGTATCATTCTAGAGAACATTGTCTACTTCTCCTGTGAAGTCTCCCCTATATTTTCTATACTAAGGCAACCGAATAACAATTGTCTGTGTACGGCCTCCTTCCATAACTCTTCACTTGTTTGTTCTTTTCCATTGGTCACGAACTTTTCAGACTCATATGCCATCCACTCGTCTGTGGATTGTGAACAGTAAAATAGTAAAATAGTATCACGTAAATGATATTGCTGTCATATAAAGAAGAACAACACTGTGAAAGAAAAATTCATTACTTGGCTAAAATTGTAAATGTTAGCATTGTATTTAAACAACATTTACATCTAAGCGTTAGCAGTTTGCAGTTAATTCCATCGATTATCGAGTCACAGACAATATCATCCAATTAACAATATTTTCCTTACTATTAACAGTCAACATTTTACTGGCCAAAATGCATATGATGGGCATTTTCAAGAAAAAAAGAAAAGAAAAAAGAAGAAGAAAGTCTATATATTGACAGGGTTACGGGCGAAGAGCTATAGCAAGTATGGTAGGGCATACATGAAATTTGAGGGAGGGGTGAGAAGTTCTGTAACGCCACGTCTTCGGGTGTCGTCACATTTATACAATTACATGCAGCTTCTGCAGATACCAGTGAAGACAGTGTGGAGCAAAGTAGAAAATAACAGCATTAAGAACTCTTTTCATTCCATTACATCGTCTCAGGATTATAGAGTTTCAGTACAAGGAAACAAAAAGTACAAACTCACTATCTCACTCTAATGCTGAAACAAAGATACATGAAAAGAAAACGTCAGGTATACTCACACCAAGCCAATCCTTAAGACTCACCGTCCTGAATCGGAAACTCCGACTCCTCGTTTCCAGATGCCTCTATGTATCCTTGTTCGTCACCTAGTGGCAACAACAGGAGTGGTACCATTGCTTAATAGAGTAGATGATATCTAACCAAGCAGTAGTAGTAATGACAGTGCATAAACAAAGAGGTATAATGCCATACAAATATGAATGGTACAGTGCCAAAAGTAACACATTAAGGTCATTTCAATGTCAACAATTATTAGGGTTGTATTATTAATGTTATCAAATTCTAGATCATAACTTATAACGGAGAGCACGACGTGCAACCTAGAGACCATCTTGGATCGCGTGGTGCTTACCCTGGACCGAGTGACAAGTACTCAGGATACATAGACGGAAATCCTCCCAGATACGCGCCGAAAGTATGGCTCCAATCACTCCCGCACTCCCTTAATCATAAGTTTTCCCAAAACCCCATCGAGCATGTGAAGTTGTTTAGTTAACAGTTTGGTGTTATGTGCAATATTCACGACGGGTCGTATTGTCAAGATTTTTAGTTATCTCTAGTTTGCAGGTTAATGATGACATGTCAAGCATTGTTGTAACTGCCAAGCTGGTCTAAGTTTAATATTATTTAAACTACGTAGTTTGAGGATTACGCACAAGAAGTCAAATTTTGTACATGTAGTTAACAAGACATGTCATGAGCCAATTCTCCATTTCAAATCCGTAATCATTACTTATCAGTCTCGTCAAAAGTATTGGCCCCTAGACTCACAGTTTAAACATAACGTTAGACTTTCTAGTGCTAGCATGCTCAAAGTGATAATTTCCCAACAAATTAAATGGCATCATGTTAGTGCTAACATTGTGACAAATTTCAATCTTGGTTGGTAAGGCGAGACAACTATAGTTCGAAAAATGCAATCCACTGGCCATCGGAACAAGAATAAACACAAAGTTTTCTTTATAACAATTTCCGATTTGTACTAATATGAAAAAAACACAAACTATACCCCGTAATGAACCAAGAGATGAAGGAAACCTAAACAATTACTTTTATAAATGCAAAACGAATGATGAAATCATATGGTTCCGAAAGTTCTAGGCCAGAGGAATCAGATTTTGGGATTATCTCCTTCATGTAGTGGCTGCAGGAAAAATTCTGAAATTCCACAAAGGACTGGGGATGGGCCAAAGGCTACTCTAGGGTCAGGGGCATTGCTGGGTCAATGAATAGACTTAATCCGACAGCAGGTGAAATACGACCCTACTGCACGGTCACATACAGCCAATCAGAAGGCTAAAACCTCAAACAACCAAAACACATGGGTCTGATGATCACAGACAGCAAAAGACCAGAGAGCCGAGACGCCAATGAGTAAACAGGGGACCCGAGAGCCTCACAACCATCCAAGCCCTTCGACCTACAGTCCCCACAGAAAACAAAAACCGACAACCAACACGGCCACACAGCCAACAATCGGGGGAAACAACACCTAACCCAAATCATTATCTCACTACTACTCTGGAAAAATCCAATTTTTGCACAAAATTAACCAACGATTCCATCTCAAAATTTATGCATAATAAGACCAAATTAAACCGAAGCATATGTGAGATAAGAATCTACCGTGATCGACGATGCACAAGAAAACCAAGAAACCCGAAAACCCCAAGCAAGATCCGAAAATTTCCAGATGACAACAACTTCACGGGCCGAAGAAATCAAATCGAAAGCTCCAGAAAATTTGAAAGAACTTGTTGTTTTTGCGTAGAACTTGAAGAAGGAGAAGATGGAGAGGATATATAGATATCAGAACAACCCATAGTGGAGACGTGACGCGCGATCTGCGCGATTGAAGCAAAGGGGCGGTGACAGCTTCCGAATGGCCAAGGCTTTCTTGTCGATTGAGGGGGGGGGGGCATTCGTGGCGTACGATTTGATTGATTGAGAGATCGAGCTCGTGTCAACGAGAAAACAGAATGAGGGTCGCTGCTTGATTATGCCGCGAGAGAGAGGGGGGGGGGCTCGGCTGTGAATAACGGAAGGGGAAAGAAAACTATATTAAGCCCAAGTGGGCTGGGCTTAGTGGGCTGCATAAGGGAAAAAGAAAAGAATAATAATAAAAATGGAACGGGCCCATTACAAGTTCAAATTGACAAAAATGTTGTGCTCCTACATTTTCTCCTTAAAATTTAACTTGAATCAAATTTCTTATTACCGTTGAGGTTTCATGTGAAGAAGGTATGATGCGATAGGAAAAGAGGCCAAATTCCAATTGCCTGTTGATAAGTTTATGTGGATGAGATAGAGCAATTTAACTGTAGAAACATCCTTACTTCTTACACTCCTCCATACACTGGAGTATAAATATCTATGATCCCATCTTATTATAAATAGACGAAAAACCTTTATACGATAAAGCTTCGGTAAAAATATTGTTCTAGAATGCAAAATTATATCCCTCAACCTTTTCACAACTTTGGAGATTTTAGTGCTATGACTTTGAGATTGTGTCATTTTATTAGAGCTGCCCATGGTGAAATTACAATTGTGTGCAATTACAAATCAGACTAAAACACTGCAAAAAGTCTAGGTTTTGGCCCATTCAAAAGGTGTCCAACTTCTGGGAGCATGTTAGAATATAAACCTGCCTAATGACTTTGGAGTTTTTGTTCATTGATGTGGAATTTAACAATTACCAATCTAATTATCCGAGCTAACACAGAAAGTGACTATTTCTTGCTTCATAACCATATCTCTATTTAAGTGATAATCAACCCCAAATTGAATGTGTTTTACTAGCCAATAAGTGACTGGATTGTTGGCGATATAGATGGTAACTTGATTATCACAATATATCAGCATAATCATTTTCGCAATTTTAACCTTCTTTCTTAGGTTCAATGTTTCAGTTTTTTGAATTTGAGCTACTAGATCCCTTATTCTAGTAGTTGGTAATTTAAGACCAGATGCACTAACTTTGTAAAGTTGAATATTCAACTTGCATAAACTGATGTAATTGTTATGTATGCTTGTGTAGGAGTGGCAAATGGGTCGGATCGGGTCAGGTCGGATTTGACCGATCCAGACATGGACATGTATGGGTAAAATCTGAACCTTACCTAGATTGAATCCAAGTCAAGGTTCCGAAACCCGTACCCAATCCGGAAATAATCCTGACCCAATTTGTCTGATGAGTCTGGTGTGAGTCGGATTCGGATTGAAAAGAAATATAAAAATCAACCCGCGACAAGCGAGAATCAACCTCCGTCAATTCATTTGTTAATAAATGCACAAACCAACAGAGCTAGCAAGTGTGTGTTGAAAAACTAAACCAGTATACACACACACATATACATATACATACATCTATTCTATATTTGATGAAGAATTTGAATGCTGTCCTACTAGGACAAACTTTTGTCCTAGGTGGACAAATGACAAAAGTTGGGATGCATTTGTTTTTGGGAGAAAACTTAAATTTGGGGGAAAACTTGAAATTTTGGGTATTCTATATTTGATGAAGAATTTGAATGTTGTCCTACTAGGACAAACCTTTGTCCTAGGTGGACAACTTTGTCCTAGGTGGACAAATGACAAAAGTTGGCATGAGTTTGTTTTTGGGGGAAAACTTAAATTTGGGAGGAAACTTGAAATTTTGGGTATTCTATATTTGATGAAGAATTTGAATGTTGTCCTACTAGGACAAACCTTTGTCCTAGGTGGACAAATGACAAAAGTTAGAATGAGTTTGTTTTGGGGGAAAACTTGAAATTTTAGGGGGAAAACTTGAAATTTGGGGGAACTTGAAATTTGGGGGGAGAGGAACTCAGCCATTAAATAAACCGTGCCATATGGACACGGGGTAATGACTAGTACATATATATACAATGTAGGAGGTTTGTCCTAGGTGGCATGCTTGTCCCATGTGGCAATGTCACATCACCACATGGGATGCCACTTAGGACAAAAAACCTCTCATCTCCTCACTTATTTACATGATTGCCATTCCCTCCTCATCCCAAAAAATCACCCCAAGCTCACTTATTTACATTTTACGCTAGGAGATATTTCCACTCTAACCCCGAGTTTTTTGCATTTTTCATTTTATCCTCGATGATATCGACACATACTCACACTTCTCACTCTTTTCGTCTGCATGCGTGCACCACATCCTGTTCGTGGGGGGTTTATTTGGCTCCGTGCACTGCACGGGTTATTTCTGGTATATATGGAATAATGTTAAAAAGGTGGCACCTGACTAACTTGGGTCAGGTGCGCTGACGTGGCGGCCTCCCATTGGCCGTCCAAAAAGCAATTGTTTTTTGAAAGGCCAATGGAAAGCCGCCACGTTAGCACACCTGACCCAAGTTGGTCAGGTGCCATCTAATACCCATTAATCACATGTGTGTGTATTAATGTGGGTCATGTGGCCAAGGATGGGATTTCCTCCTTGGCCACAATCTAGGCCGCCCACACCCCATGTGGGGGTGTGGCCCCACACCCCCACATGGGGTGTGGGCGGCCTAGATTGTGGCCAAGGAGGAAATCCCATCCTTAGCCACCTGATACTCATTTTTCTCTCATACGCACCACCAGGAATCAAATCCATGTTGCCTCATTTTTAAGGAATACACTAACCAATGACCAACACGGCAAGTGTAAGCTTTTGTATGTGTGTGTAAGCAGATGGAATATGGGTCGAGTCGGGTTGACGGGTCAAACCCATACCTGATCCGGATTTTATCCAGATTGCCAGATCAACTTGAGTCTTACCCAACCCAGATAGGCAACTACCCATATTCGGTCCGAGAGACCAAGTTCAGGTCGGGTCGGGGTTCATTTTACCACCCCTATGCTTGTGTGGAATATCAGTTTCAACTTTGTTGTGGTCATGTATGCTATGCTAGTTATGTTACCCTGGCTGCATGCTACTCATTTTCTATGTCAGTGCTTATTGATCTTTAGTAATTAATTTTTTTTCCTACCCCTTTTATAGTTCTTACAATGCTGTAGTTAGATTTGCACAAAAACTCACAATTGAATGCAAATATCTTTCATATGTAACGCGTGCAAGTTTTGAGATGGATATGATGCTACTTGGTAAAATACGAATTATAAAGTCAGTGCATTTATATGAAGATTAAGGCTGCTTTCGTTGAGGATAAGGAGAAACAGTTTTAGATGGCTTGGAATGATCGGAAGAGTGGTGGTGTTGTTTTGGAATGAATTGCTAAAAATAGGGGCTGACTGAAAGGAACCTGGATAAGGTGTTAAAGAAAAAAATATATGATAGCTTCTAATTTAAAAAAGGAGTTGGCTC
The DNA here is from genome assembly GCA_030789695.1 of Scilla litardierei. Taxonomy (NCBI): domain Eukaryota; kingdom Viridiplantae; phylum Streptophyta; class Magnoliopsida; order Asparagales; family Asparagaceae; genus Scilla; species Scilla litardierei. The sequence goes on from CM061137.1 coordinate 140,504,398, forward strand.
TTAGCAGAGCTGAATGGAGTAAAACAATTCATACATGTGACCGTAAAGGCATGTCATAAAGGCTTTGTTGCTGTTTCATCTTGTTGCGATAAAAGTACAAGAACCGTGCTTCTGCCTCATCTTCTCAAATCAGTAGGTTTACATTCTCTCAAGATAATATAACAATTCTCTATTTTTGCTGTAATTTCAAACTCAACTAAATCACAGATCTGGTTGCTATTTGAGGAAAATGTATAATATTTCATCTGTTGCTTTGTTGTCATGGGCAGGTACTATTTTCTGAATCTGATTTTGAAGGTGATTCGATGAACTTCCGTGATGTTTTCCTTCATAGTCAAGCGCTTGAAGGCATAACATTGTCCATGGTGAGTGGAACTCTATGTTTTTTTCACTGATTACTTTTATGTTCAATAGTTTCATCCATGGTCTGGGATCTTGTTTAAGTCAATGTTGAATGTTTTATCTGATTGGTTGTACAAAAAAATGACAAATCAGTGGTGTAAACTACTAAGAAGCATGGTATGTGAACTTGTAAATGGCAACGTTGAATATTTATCTTATTGCTTTTACAAAAATGACTAACCAACCATGTAAACTAACAAGAAGTAGGCAATGTCTATTTTATGTATTTGAGGAACTAGCCTGGACTCTCTATGTAATTGTTGGCGTTCTTTAGCTTGAATAATATGAATCTGTTTTTATCATGATGTCTGAATATATTTCTTTATTAAGCATGTCCGACTGTGTTTTAGTTATTTTCTTTCCATCTTATTGTGGAAGGTTACACAATTGAGATATAGAAGTTATTGTCCATGGCAGCTGATAAGCTGAATTCCTTATTGTTGATAGAATATAGTAAACAGTACATGACTTGCTTTTGTTTTGACATAATCTTGCTTGTGCATAATTTGTTACTATGTGTTCACATGTGTTGGCTAATTACATCTACTTACCTGTTTGTTTACTATTGTTCTATTCAAATGAAGAAGAGAAATTAAATTCACTTAAAATTAAAGGGACACAATCTTTCACCTGAAAACATGCTGGCATCTGAATGCACACACACACGACAATGTGAATGCTGTTGAGTGTTTCAGTTGCTATGTGGAATTTCAGTTATGCTTTGAGTGTTTGAATTGAAATGAACTTTTTTGGTGCTTTTTTGGTGCTTTTTTTCTGCAGGGGGAGGGTGTATTTTCTGTGTGTGTGGGGGGGCCTTTTTTCTGCAGGGGGAGGGTGTATTTTTTGTGTGTGTGTGGCCCCTCCCACCCCCCACCCCCCCCCCCCCCCCCCGGGGGGGGGGGTCCTACATGGATGAACTAAAAAAATAAAAGGTTAATACAGGTTGGAAAAGAGAATGCTAAAAAACACATGAATAATTTCATGTAGAAGTTATTTCTAAAAGAAGTCTTTGAAGGAAAATCAGTTGGGTTGGACAAAAAGCAACAGTGAAAATTTTCAACTGCTTGTCCCAAATTGATAAGATTGGGCCCTGCATTTACATTCCTGAAGTATTGGACTAAAAATAGCTCAACCAATGTTTTCTTCTTTTTGTCAATGTTCCTTCGGAAAGTATATACTGACAGTAATCTTTTTTCTTTTGGAATTATCTTATTCCAAGAGATCAACCCAAAGTCCTGAGTTCTGATGAAACAACTTCAATGTCTAGATGATCATGTGCTTGATATTAATTTTTTTTTACTTTTTCCCTACTATATTAATACTGGCTACATAAAGTTGAAGTAATGGGACAAGGAATGTGATACGATCCGGTGGATCGAATCAATAAAGTTCAGATTTTTTAAAGAGGAAAATATAAAAAGAGGAATTTTATAGAGAATAATTTGCGAAGAACACAAGATAAATGGATCTCCTTCGAGACGAGATCCTGTCTCCTAGCTTTGAATGAACGGATCAAAGCCTAAAAACCCTCACAATTGATAACTCAAAGTGTTTTCACAATTCAAGCATGAGAAAATAAAATGACGGCTAGCCCTAATAAATAGAAAAGAGGGGATTTACTAATCTAGTCTGAAAATACTAGAATACCCCTTGACTAACCCACTACGTGGTTCCATGCATCCTACGCCGCACGTAAGTCACCAAAGCGTAGTGGGCCCCCCATGCATGCCGCCGGCTCCTTTCCCTTGTGGATGCGGGTCCGGATCCGCATCAATACCTCCCCCTAAAAGAGCCACCTTGTCCTCAAGGTGGAGATCTGGCTTTGAAGGCCCCCAAGGGAAAACAGAGGCTAGGGTCACCTGTCAGAACCACCATGCGATCCCCCTCCTGGAATTCCATCCTAAGCTGTTTCCAATTCATCTTCACCTCGCCCAAGCCCCTCAGCCACTGCACGCCCAAAATCACATCGATAGTGTCCAACTCTAGGGGCAAGAAGTCCTCTATGATCTGCACCCCTTGTAAGGTCAGACTCAGCACCTTGCACATCCCACTGCTCTCCTCTCTCCTCCCTGTCCCTGAGAGGACCGTAAACGTCTCCAAGGTGCTTATCTGCAACTGATGACGATCCACCAAATGTCGAGAGATGAAGTTGTGGGTGGCCCCACTGTCTATGAGTACCGTCACCGGCGCGTCGTCTAATCGTCCTGACAACTTCATGGTATGGTTCGTGGTTACCCCTACCAAGGAGTTCAGGGACGCCTCTGCTACATCCAGATGTGCATGCTCAACCTCGCTCTCTTTCGTCATCACTGGCTCTCTCTCATCTGCATACTCCCCCTCGTCCGGCATTAGCACAATCTGCATCAGCCTGCTCGCACATCGATGACCGGGACTGAACTTCTCATCGCATCTGAAACAGAGGCCTGCAGCACGCCTCGCCCTCATATCAGCCTCAGTCATCCGCCTACCGGGAATCACTGGTCGGGTTTCCTCTCTCTTCATTCCCGCGTCCCCTGGTGCTACTGTAACCCCCGGGGGTGGGACCGGTGCTGTCTGACTATGCTGGCCCTGGGCTCCCCAAGTACCCCGAGTGCTCCTCTCCTCCGCATGCTTCTCCTCCGCCTTGTGGGCCAGGCGAAGGACATCCTCCAGTGTCCCCGGACTCTGCATCCTCAGCTCTGCTCGGATAGAGGGCTTCAACCCCCTCATGAAATTCCCGATCATCACCTCGTCAGTCACCCCCTTCACCCTACTGTTCAACATCTCGAATCTCTCCACATAATCCCTGACCGTCCCCTCCTGCCTCAAAGCAGATAACTGCTCGTAGAAATCTCCTCCTGGGGTCTCCTGGAACCGGTCTAGTATCAGTGCGGAGAGCTCCTCCCAAGTGCGAAAGGGTGTCCGTGCCGCCTTCCACCTGTACCATGCCAACGCCTTCCCCTCGAAGTAGATCCCTATGGCTCTCAGAACCTCCTCCTCCGTCAGTCTCATCACCTGAAAGTACCGCTCCGCCCGGTAGATCCATCCGTCCGGGTCTGTGCCGTCAAAAATCGGCATCTTCAGCTTCATGAGGCGGCGGTCTGCATTAATGTCTCCCTGTGGACCCCCATCTCTACCGCGGTCTCCCCCACGGCCGAATCCCCCGCCGACTGCCTCAACGGGCCCTCCTCCGTCAGCCCCGTACAGCTCCTCGGGCCACCCGGGTCGCTCCCACGCCTCGGGCTGGTAATGATACCCCGGGAACTCCTGCTGTCGCGCCAACACGGGCCCCCCTGCCCCTCTGTGTGGCTGTACCGGTGCTGTCCGTCCTCCAAAATAGCCTCCCGGGCCTTGTCCCCGCCCCGGAAAGCCATCAAAAACCTGCCTGGGATCAACCTGCGGCCTCGGTACCTGTGGATGAGCCTCTGGTCCCCAAAATTGGGCTACTGGAGCCCCAATCGTCGCTTCTCAGGCCCATCTGCCTCCGTCTTGCCCCCACGGGGCTGTTTGTGCTGCTGCGGGCCCCCAGGGGGCTGTCGGTGTCGTCGCTGGCCCCCAGGGGGCTGCCTGAACTGCGACGGGCCCCCATGGGCATCCCGTGGCCCTGTTTGGGCCTGTCGTGACTGCGGCAGGCCCGAAAGGGCCCGCAAGGGTCCCGACAGGCCCGGCCGGGCCTGCAGTAGCTGCGGCAGGCCCGCTGGGCCCTGCCGCAGCTACGGCAGGCCCTGCAGGGCCTGGCGGCTGTGCCGCAGGCCCTGAAGGGCCTGCAGGTACAGCCGCAGGCCCAGATGGGCCTGCACAGCTGGCGGCAGGCCCAGGCGGGCCTGACGGCCTTCCAAAAGGCCCTCCAGCCTCTCTCCTTGGATGTCCGGACCCGCTAGGGTTCGTGGCGGCTGCGATTTGCTCCAGGTTTGTTGTTGTAGCCGTCATCCCCTCCGGTTGCTCCCAAATTGCTGATTCAAGGGTAGAATCTCCTTGATTTTCTCCCCCTTGAATCCCTTTGCCCCGATCTCTTCCCCTCTCCATCGTGAGGGCTTGGAGCATAGCTTTTATCTCCGGAATTGACGATGTAGCCCCCCTCAAAATTTTCAGATCTGAAGTTGCCTCTTTCAGATCTAAAGTTGCCTCCTTTAGCCCTTGGATGTCGCGTCCCGCTTGCGCGGCATCCCTCCTCATCGCCCGAAGTTCGACTTGGATGTCCTCCTGTGAATGCGCATGGTCTTTGAGGGATTCCCCTAGGGTTTTCTTCAACCCCTCGATCTCCCGGTTGAATTCTTCCCGAAGCCCTTGTACCTTCTCATCCACGCCATCCGCCTTTGACCTCGTGCTCGTCGCCATTGGATCTCAATGCTCTGATACCAATTTGATACGATCCGGTGGATCGAATCAATAAAGTTCAGATTTTTTAAAGAGGAAAATATAAAAAGAGGAATTTTATAGAGAATGATTTGCGAAGAACACAAGATAAATGGATCTCCTTCGAGACGAGATCCTGTCTCCTAGCTTTGAATGAACGGATCAAAGCCTAAAAACCCTCACAATTGATAACTCAAGTGTTTTCACAATTCAAGCATGAGAAAATAAAATGACGGCTAGCCCTAATAAATAGAAAAGAGGGGATTTACTAATCTAGTCTGAAAAGACTAGAATACCCCTTGACTAACCCACTACGTGGTTCCATGCATCCTACGCCGCACGTAAGTCACCAAAGCGTAGTGGGCCCCCCCCCATGCATGCCGCCGGCTCCTTTCCCTTGTGGATGCGGGTCCGGATCCGCATCAGAATGGCAAGAAGATTGACTGCCTGCACAATCATGCCATTCATAACTCATTGATTCCGTTCCATTCCCAGACCCTCCTCTCAGATTGTGGGAATGTAGAATTAATGGGATGGATGAAAAAAGTTATTGCCATTGATTTTTTTGGGTTCATTGTCTTAAACTGCAGTTTATGTTGCATTAATGCCGGTCAGTGCAGTGTGCTTCTTGCATAATTCCGAAGAAAAAGCAAAGCAAGGTGCTCGCTTGCTATACCAAAAAGGAATATGGGCAGATGTGGTGGTGATAATAGTGGAATGTTGGGGGCTTGATGGTTGGGATAAGAAAGGAGGATGCACGAACGTTAAGGGAGAGAAGAGCTGTAAACTACATGTCTTGGAACTGATTACTGATCGCAAATTTGGGAAGTCTTACTACTCTGATCCTTCTTGCTCACAACACCTTTGACCGATATGTAGCAGTTTGTATCCATTTGCCCAATTCATTCATGGAGTTTTTTCGACTCTCACCATGATCTATCAAAGAAATCCCCTTTTGATGGGAAAAATGCTCAAGGGATGATGTATGCATTTCTAGATAATATTACTGCTATTGTTAGTCTAAACCTTTTATGCTGTGACATGGATTATTTTTCTCGGTGGTCTCATGATCTCGCCCACTTTCCTTGAGTAGAAAGCTGCAATCATAGTATTTAGTTTTTGGCTTTGCTAGTATGCTAAAAAATTTCTGGAGTTTATCATTTGCTATTGTTAGTCTACACCTTTTTTGCTGTGACATGGATTATTTGTCTGGGGGGTCTCATGATCTCGCCGGCCTTCCTTGAGTAGAAAGCTGTAATCATAGTGTTTAGTTTTTGGCTTTGCTAGTATGCTAAAAATTTTCTGGACTATATCATTTGACCAGTGGACTAAGTAGCTTGTGTTATTTTATTATAAAACATACATTATTATGTTTTATATCTGATGGGGTAAGTTGGAGTGTGTCACATAGATATAAGAAGGGTTGTAAATGTAAACTTGGTACATTATTTTAATATAAAAGGAGAAGAATTGTTAGCATCATATGGTTTTCTCCAATATCTAGGTATATGAGCCCTGGGATCTGGCCAATCATCTAACCCTATCAATGACAACATTTGTTGCGTTATCACACATCAATTCATCCCACCGACAAGCACTGGACGACAATTTTATGAATGCCACGTGACCTGGTCACTGGTTATGACTAGTTTTATTATAAAACATACATTATTATGTTTTATATCTGATGGGGTAAGTTAGAGCATGTCACATAGATATAAGATGGGTTGTAAATGTAAACTTGGTTACAATATTTTAATATAAAAGGAGAAGAATTGGGATGAGAAAGCTAGGGGTTTGAAAATGAGATTTTTATAAATATGAGAAGATAAATACAAGATAATGGTTTCTTTTGAGAGGAAACCAACTCTCCAAGCTTGGATCTAAGAGAGACAGCTTACTCTCACTAGATCTATGGATCTATTCTCTATTCTAGAGTTTTTCTCTCAAGTTTTGCATAACCCCTTTAATGAAACCCTCCCCCAAATATATAAGGGCAGATTTGCCTAAATTACATTTAACCCCCTGAAACCCCAAACTTTGCAAAAATATCCAAAACTCCACAAAAATGCCATCGGCCCAGTTGTCCAACTCACGATCATTCTTGCGTCGTCTTCGTTGATACCTGATGGCCACATCATTACTACCCCAAAAGAAACACCTTGTCCTCAATGGAAAGTCTGAGAATCGCTGCGCAATAATATCGTAAGGTTCCCAGGATGTATCATGATTTGGAAGGCCTGTCCACCTAATCAACACATCCTGTGCTCCCGTGCTCCCCTGGCGAACCCCTTTCAGCTCGGCCGGCTCTAGAAGCATCTCCATGTCATCCGTGAGCGTCTGGGATAGTGACGAGGAAGATGCGTGATCTCAAATGGCCCGGCGGAGCTGCGATATGAAAAACATGGTGTATAGCTGAATCTGGTGGCAACCTCAGCCGATACGTAATCTTGCCAATTCTGGCATTTACCTCGTATGGCCCAAGGTATCGGTGTGACAGCTTCTCGTTCCGCCTACGTGCCAAAGAGCACTGTCGGTAAGGACACAACTTCAGATACACCATGTCTCCCACCTCGAACTAAACATCCCGCCTATGTTCATCTGCCCGGCTCTTCATAAGCTGTTGGGCCCTCGTTAAGTGCCGTCTCAACTCTTCTAATGTGTGGTCTCTCTCCTCAAGATACTGGTCCACCTGGAAAACTAAAGTGGAGTGGTAACCATTGTGAAGCAAATGCGGGGATCCTGTCCGTATAATACCCTGAAAGGAGTGGTCTGAGCAGATGTGTGAAAAGATGTGTTGTATCAATAATCTGACCAAGCCAGCCACTTCACCCACTGCTTCAGAGACTCAGAGACAAAGCAACGCAGATACGTCTCAAGAGTCCTGTTGACGACCTTCGTCTGGCAGTCCGTCTAGGGATGGTAAACAGTGCTCTTCTTCAGTACTGTCACCAGTGTCCTGAAAAACTCCTTCCAGGAGGAGTTAAGGAAGACCTTATCCCAATCCATCACAATAGAGCCCGAAATCCCATGAAGCCATACGATCTCCCTGATGAATGTCGTCGCCACGGTCATTGCGGTATAGGAATGTTGTAGCGCCACAAAATTTGCATAATTGCTCAGCCTATCCACCACTACCATGATAACCAAATACAAATCTGATTTCGACATGACATCAATGAAATCCATAGTAACCTCCTCGCAAACTCGGTCGGGCAAAGAGAGAGGCTACACCAAAGCCACAAGAGCTGTCGACAAATACTTGTGGCGCTGGGATATTTCACACTTCTCCACCATATCTGCCACATCCTTCCGTATCCCCCCCAACAGAGCTCACTAACCAAGCGCTAATCGGTCTTCAGGACCCCAGAGTGGCCACACACCGAGCTCCCATGAAACTTCTGTAGTACACAGGATATGAATCGACCCCCTCAGTAACACTAGACACCCATTGTACAAGAGACGTTGCCCCCTCTAGTGAATGCCCAGGATGTGCTACTGGGTCCTGTAGTAGTGCTGCCTTGATCTTTGCTAGACCCTCATCCTCTTCTATCTCTCGCAGTAGGGGTTCTCAATCGAGCAGAACCGGCACCGACAAGGCCGACAAGTGTGAATCAACATCCCTCTATGTTAGTGCATCCGCCGCCTTGTTCTTGATTCCGGCCTGTACTAGATCTCAATGTGGTAACCCAGCAACTTGGTCAACCACTTCTGATGCTTCTCAGTGACTATTATCTGCTTCAGAAGGTATTTGAGGCTTCTCTGGTCTGTCCTCACTATGAAGCGCCTGTCGAGTAGATAGGGTTGAAATTTCTCCATTGCCAACACAATAGCCATCAGCTCGCGTTCATAAACTGACTTAGGCCGAGCCTTTGCCGATAACACCTGGCTAAAATATGCCACCGGTTTGCTCTTATGCATCAACATTGCACCCAAGCCATAGCCCGACGCATCTGTCTCTACCACAAATAGCCTGGTAAAATCCGGAAGCGCAAGCACATGAACGCTCGTCATGGCCACCCTTTAGGGCCTCAAAAGCTCTAGGGGCCTCCTCACCCCAATGGAAATTGTCCCTCTTCAGTTGCTCGGTCAATGGCCACGCCATGGTGCTGTACCCCCTGACTAACTTCTTGTAGTAGCTCGTTAGCCCAAGAATCCTTGCAACACCCGTAGTATGGTAGGGAGTGGCCACTCCACCATGGCTGCTATATTCGATTTGTCCGACGCCACGCCCTCTGCGGAGACAATATGGCCCAAGTACTCTACACTCCGCAGGCCAAACATGCTCCTCTTCCGGTTGGCAAACAGCTGATGCTTATGCAGCTCCCTCAGCACGGTCATAAAGAGCTTCACATGTGACTCCATAGACAGGCTGTAGACTAAAATGTCATCGAAAAACACCAGTACAAACCTCGGATAGGACCGAAACACCATGTTCATCAATGCCTGGAATGTGGCAGGGGGCGTTGGTCAAGAAGAATGGGATGACCATGAACTCGTAGTGGCCCTTGTGTGTCCTGAAAGCAGTCTTCATCACATCATCATCTCTCATCCGGACCTGGTGATATCCAGACTTCAAGTCAATCTTGGAGAAAACTACTACACCGTGCAACTCATTTAGCAGCTCGTCGATCACAGGGATGTGAAATTTGTCTGGAACATTCGCCCTGTTCAATGCCATGTAATCGACACAAAATCTCCAGCTACCGTCTTTCTTCTTCACTAACGACACCTGGCAAGAAAAAGGGCTCACACTCGGCTGTATCACCCCGCCTGAATCATCTCATTCACCATTCTTTCGATCTCTCCATTCTGCATATGTGGGTAGCGGTATGGCCGTACACTGATGGGAGAGGCTCCCTCTCAGAGCATAATGGCGTGCTCGTGGTTTCGTGGGGAGGAAGCCCATGAGGCGTCTGAAACACTTCGTCAAACTGAAATAAAATCTGCAGCAGATCCAATGGAATGTCCCGCTCCTGCTCCACCTCCTCAACCGCTAAATCCTGTAGCCCCACCAAGAAGCTTCCCACTCGGATCAGAATACCCTCGCCATGGTCTTAAAGAAACTCTGGATCGGCACAAAATGGGGTCTCACTGAAGTGTCACCACACTTCCCCACTGCTGGAAATCCATCTTAAGCAGCTTCCCGTTAGTCTTCGTCTCTTGCAGGGACTGCAGCCATCTCATGCCTAGAATCACATCGGTGTTGCCCAGGTCGAGCGACACGAAATCCTCCACAACATGTATCTCTTGGAGGGGCAAAACCACGCTCCAGCACACTTCCCTGCTCCGCTCTACCTGCTCGGTCCCCACATCACCCCAAAGCTGCCGGTGTCAACCAGCTGGAACCCCTGCTGCTCCACTATGCGGCTGGAAATAAAGTTATGGGTGGCCCCAATTAATCAATACCGACACCTCCTTTTCATGGTATTGTTCGGAGTGAACCCTACTACGTAGTTAAGTGACACCTCCGCTACGTTCAAATAGGAGTGATATTGCTCCTCCAGACCTTCGCTCGGCTCCTTCATCATCTCCTCGTCCTCCACTAGCATCACCTGGAGGGTACGGTTACGGCATCGATGATCTGGGGTATACTTGTCACACCTGAAATATAACACTTTCGCACTTTTGTTTTGGATCTTTGCCTCGGTCATGCGTCAAAACTATCCACTAGGCCGCGCTCTGCTGCTCCTCTCCTTGCTCCCCTGTGCTCCTTTTGTCTGGCCCCCATATCGGGGCCCGCTGTCCTCCTGGAGGTGCCGAGCCACGAAAAGTGGACCTGCCCCAAGCTCACTTGGCTCGTCGATCCGATGCTAGTTTGTCATCCAGCACATGAGCTAGGTCCATCACTCGACCTCTGCAGCCGAGGCTTCACCCGAATCTCAGTTTTGAGCCCCTTTATGAAGCTCCACACCAAAGTCTCCTCTGTCATTCCCCTCACATGGCCAAAAAGTGCTTCAAATTTCTCCCGATAATCCCTCACCGCGCCCACCTGTCGTAGAGTCAAGAGCTGCTCATGCAGATTGCCGTCTTGGGTGTCTCTGAAGTGATTTAGCATGTAATATGTGAACTCGTTCCATGACTGAACCTGTTGCTAATGTTGTCTCCACAGTTACTAGTACATCGCCTTTCCCTCCAAGCACATGCCCAACGCCAGCATCTTCTCTATCTCTGCCATTTGATAGGCTTCAAAATACTGCTCCGCACGATAAACCTACCCATGAGGTCCTCTCCGATGAAAATTGGCATCTTCAGTTGAAGGACCCTATGCTCGGGCCCTGTCGTCACCTGGCCGGTCCTCTAACTCGGCTGGTCGGCACGAAAATGATGGCCGGTATTTAGTTGCTCTTCTATCACACCCCATGGATCTCCTCTTCCGTAGTGTCCCCCACCTCCCTCGGGACACTATGGTATTCTGCCGCCTTCCCTATGGATCTCGTGCCCCTCAAAGTCCACCTTGCCCCTCCGTCCCTCGCCAAGGCTCTTGAAGACCTCCATGTTGAGTATTGGTGTTTCATACCAATGTTACTTTGATGATGATCACAACATTATGTTGTTGCTAATGTCTCTCATTTTTAGTCTCTTAGTTATCTATTAAAGAATATCACTTTTGGAGACTAAATGCTTGGTGCAAGGATGGACATCAAGTGGAGCAATGCCAAAGCTTGGAGATGATGGAGGAGCATCAATGCATCAAGGTTGAAGCCATAGACTCTAAGGGAAGCAATGTAATCCATGTAATATTTCATTAATTGCTTTTCTCTTTTTGAGTCTAGATTTAATGTAATGCTTTGATAGATGGTCTGCTTATTCATGTATTTGCATATAACCATCTTAGTGAGCCTTAGGATTATCATAGAATCCAACCCAATATGTTCATCATGCCAAATGACTCAATTGGAGTCTCTGACTCTCTAACATGCGACTGATGAAGGAAAGACATGCGACTGGGTGATTCCAGGCGCATGGCCAGCCTTCTACAATCGGCTGTTGTGTACCTGCTCAAGTCAACATTTCTTGACTCTTACTTGAGCTTTTGGAACGGTCGACTGAAGTGCAATATACAGTCGTCTGTCTTCCAACAGGCGCCTGTTAATTGTTCTACAGTCGTCTGTGCGCAACTTGTATTTTCTGGGCTTCATCCCAAATTGCAAGTCAGTCGACTGATGAAGTATTTACAGTCGCCTGTGAATTGTTCTACAGTCGTCTGTGCGCAAGTTGTATTTTCTCTGCTCCGCTTCCTTCCCAAGTGACAGTCGCCTGCTGAAGGATATTCATGCGCCTGTTCATTTTTTACAGTCGACTGTATAGTCTTCTACAGTCGCCTGTCCCGGCTCAGATTATAGTCGTTGGAATTTTATAGTCGTTGACCAGTCGACTGTCAGTTGTTCATCAGTCGACTGTCTGTGCCGTAAACTGCCAAAATCTAGCTGTGACAAATTTACTCGTTTTGGCTTTTTGCTTGGGTTTAAGGGTTTCTTTTGGCTTCCTATATATAGGAGAATGCTAAGTTCATTAGAACTTCTTGGAACTATTGAAAATCATTAGAGATTGATTAAGCCACTCTCAAACTCTCTCATGCCCCTCTTAAAGCTCATTATCTCCTTCATGCATTGAAGTCAAGCTCAAGGGAAATCATCCAAGTGCTTTCAAGCTAATCTCATCACTTGGAGATCCTCTTCTATGCCTTGCATTTATTAATGAGTAAGTTCATCTTAAGGCATATGTTAGAATATTTGTTTTATTTTGTTATTTCATTGAAATCCTAGCTTTCTATGTGAGAGCTAGTTACTCTCTGTATGAGAATATAACCTTTTGTGTGAGGATTGGTTGTGATCTCTCTGTGTAAGAGTTTGAGTCTATCTGTGTGAGAGCATAATTCTTTCTGTGTGAGGTATCTCTGTGTGAGATTGTATTTACTTCTCTGTGTGAGAATTATAGTGGCTATTGGTGTGACTGGACGTATCCAAGATCGGGGAACCAGGATAATATCTTGTGTTTGCGTTTGGATCTTTGTGGTGTTTAAATTCCTTTTGCATTTATAATTTCACATTTGCAAGCTTAATTTTTAAATACGCAATTTGTGCAATTACACTATTTACCCCTCTCTAGTGTGTTGTTAGTATTGCAAGGGTAAGACGATCCTTACAATTGGTATCAGAGCGAGATTATAGCATACAACAATGATGGCATTCAACGCTATATCCACGTCTCATGAAGAAGGTCTATCAACAGTTTGACCCCCGCTCTTCAACGGAACCAACTAGTCAAGTTGGAAGATCAGAATGATGATCTACTTGGAGGGTCAAGACATTTGTGACATCAAGGAGTCGCCCTTTGAGAAGCCTACTACACCCGCGGCCTCAAGGACAAAGGTGGAGAAGGACTCTATCAAATTCACTGTGAGGGCTATGAATGTATTCCATTGCTCCCTCACTCCGAATGAGTTCAACCGCATCTCCATATGCAAATCGGCCAATGAAATTTGGCATATCTTGGAGATTACTTTTGACGGGACATCCAAGGTAAAGAAATCTAAACAAAGCGTGTTTAAATCTAAATATGAAATGTTTAAGATGTAGGAAGGAAAAAGTATCTCAGAAATGTTCACAAGGTTCACAGATATCGTGAACGCTTTAGAAGGACTTAGGAAGGTGATTTCCCAAGAGGATCGAGTAGAGAAGATTCTTGACTCTCTTACATCCAAATGGGAGTCAAAGGCTAACAGGATTTTGGAGTCTAACGACATGTCCAAATATACCGTTGAAAAGTGCGTTGGAAATCTCATGGCAACGAAGTGAAACTTCAACACAAGAATGAGATTCAACCAACCAAGCCCGAGAAGCCGGAGAAGCAAAAGGGGGTTGCATTTCATGCCTAGGAGGAGCCAATCAAATGGAGGAAGAAATTCCATTAAGAAGTTCCTAGTGAAGAAGATAAAGAAGATGATGCTAGTGGAGATGAAATCGTGGAGCTTGCCAAGCAACTAAGAGCATTCCTTAAAAGCAAGTAAGGTAAATCTTCTTCAAGGTTTGCCTCTAATTCTAACAATTCGATTTGTTTCAATTGTAGAGGAAAATGTCATCTCTCCATCGAATGTCCTTCCAAACCCACTAAAGAGACTTACAAGGGTAAATGGAAGAAGCATTGGAAAGGCAAGTCCAAGTTCAATAACCAACAGAAGGGACTTGTCGGCACATTTGATGACTCCGATGAGGATACATCAAGTGATGAAGAAGAGGATGACAAGGAGCGAGCTCATATGTGCTTCACGGCTTTTGATGATTCTTCAGCAATCTCCTCAAGTTCAAGCGATGAAGAGGTAGAAGCTTGGCTCAACCCTAATGAAGAAATGTGCTTCATGGATAAATGTGAAGAGTCTTCGTCAAGCTCAAGCGAGGAGGAATCGGATGAGCAAGTTGAGGAGGAGCCTGTTGCGGCCGGTATTTGGGAAGAGGGGCATTTGGGTAAAATAACTTTTGGGGGGTGTTTGGCTATTTAAGGGGGTTGAGCCGGCCCTAATTGGCATGCGAAAATTGAGAGAGTATTTTCTTTTTATTAGTTTATCCCCTAGATTAATCCTTAGCTAGTCGTCCTCTTAAATTATAGTTGTTATTTAGCGAGTAGTTGATTTGTAGTAGGTTTTCCTCTAATTTCAGATCTGAGATCTAATAAAAATCCCATTTTTATCATCAAATCCCCAACGAATCGCATCAATTGGTATCAGAGCGGTTAGATCCATGGCAAACACGCGTGCAACGGAGCGGATCGAAATCTTGGAGGGGAAGGTTGAGAGGATTGAAGCCCAAATCAGCAAGGGTTTCATCGATCTAAGGAAGACGCCGAGACGGCCGCGGAGATCCGGAAGGAGATCAAAGAAAATCAAGAGAAGACGGAGGCCAAGATGGCGGAGATACAAGCAAATCAAGGGAAAACGGATGCAAAACTTTCGGAATTGACGGAGGCCATAGCGGCGTTGACCGCTCATCTTATCCCAAAGGCGGATCCGAGCAAAAAGGAGCCACCTTTGGCGAACGACAAAGGTAAAAAAGCAATTTTTTTTTGAAGAACATCCGGGATTTGACGAAGACGGCGGCTTTGACCAAGAAGACAACACGTGGGGGACCCATCAAGACCGCGCACCGCCGCGCCGTGACGAACAAATGACCGGGGGTGTTTTTCCGACTCATCGACAACCCCCGGCCACCCCCACTTGGCCGCCGGCCCCCCAAAACAACCCTGGGGGGTCGACGAACCTCAATGGAGGCGGCGGAGGGCCGCCGGGGGCTTGGGAGGGGCGGGCGAACCTGCCGCCCCCCCGGCGGCCTCGACAGGCCTTGCTGCCGCCGCCTGGGGCCCGCCGGCCCAATTCCAAGGCCGGCCGGCCCAGGCGGCGGCCTGGGGGGCCTCGGCCGACCCCAGGTGGGGGACCCGAGGCCCACCTGATCACTGGGGGGGCCCACCGACCCCCCAGGATGCCCGACAGCCGCTTTCGACGATTGTTCGGCCTCCGGGAGGCCCGCCCGAGGTCCGTGGAGCTCAGTTTGGGGGATTACAGCCCTTTGGAGGACCTGGCGGAGGATTTCAACAGAATGGCAGCCACCAGCAGACCACAGGGGGGCCACCGATTCAGCCCCCACCCTTTGGGGGAGTTACAGGAGACTGGAGAGCGCACCAGGACCCCCCAGGAGGCCACCAGACGGAGTTTGGGTACCCTCCAGGAGACTGGCAGGGACATGGAGCAGGGGGAGGTTACCGTGAGCGGGCTGAGGCTTACATTCCAGACAGGCGACATGGATATCAGCCCAGGGGAGGTTTCCAGCCGCAGGAGAGAGGGGGAGTTGCTGGCGAGAGGCGTCTGAGGAAGCTGGAGGTGCCTGTGTTTGAGGGAGGCGACCCAGACGACTGGCTGTACCGGGTGGAGAGGTACTTGGAGGTGTCCGCTGTACCAGGGGAGGATTGGCTGCGGGCCATAGGGGTCTGTCAGGAGGGAGAGGCTTTGGGTTGGTTCCGTTGGACCGATCAGCAGCAGCCTTTTCAGACCTGGGCTGAGTTTACGACGCTATTGACGGAGCGATTCGGCGGAGGTCCGGCTGGCGGCGTGTTCGAGAGACTGTACTCGTTGAAGCAGGAGGGGAGCGTGGGTGATTACATCAAGAAGTTCGAGTCGCTCTGCCACCGAGTTCGGGGAGTCTCTGAGGAGTCGCTGGAGGGCTGTTTCATGAAGGGGCTGAAGCCCACGGTGCGGTCGGGGCTGAGACAGTTTGAGCCCGTTGGTCTGCGCGTGATGATGACGCTGGCTAGGAAGGTGGAGGATCACCAGGAGACAGAGCGGAGAGCCCGCGGGACGTGGGGAGGCTCTACCTTTCGAGGGCCGGATCCGGGAGGAGGACAAAAGGGGGCCGCAGGAGGGGCAACATCCACTGACGGCTCAGTGGTTACCAAGGAGAAGGGGCTGGAACTACGACCTGGGGGACAGACACGAAGAATGACCGAGGCAGAGATTCGAGACAAACGGACCAAGGGCCTGTGTTTCAAATGCGACGAGAAGTTTACTCCTGGGCACCGGTGCGGGAATCGTACTCTTCAGATCCTGATAGTGAATGACGAAGAAGAGGGAGAAGAGAGTGTGATAATGTTGGAAGCTGGCGTGGACGATGATCAGGAGCACCTGCACGTGGAGTAGCGGAACATACCCTTCACGCACCACCTTGAGGACAAGGTGGTTTTTTCCGGGGCGGAGTAGTGTTGCGGCCGGTATTTGGGAAGAGGGGCATTTGGGTAAAATAACTTTTGGGGGGTGTTTGGCTATTTAAGGGGGTTGAGCCGGCCCTAATTGGCATGCGAAAATTGAGAGAGTATTTTCTTTTTATTAGTTTATCCCCTAGATTAATCCTTAGCTAGTCGTCCTCTTAAATTATAGTTGTTATTTAGCGAGTAGTTGATTTGTAGTAGGTTTTCCTCTAATTTCAGATCTGAGATCCAATAAAAATCCCATTTTTATCATCAAATCCCCAACGAATCGCATCAGAGCCAAAGCTATCCTACGAGGAGCGCGAATACTGCTTCAATATGGTCTCTAATGGGGCAAGTAAGTGCATCGACTCATGCTAAATTGAAAACAAAATTTAAAAATGCTATGAGTATGTTACATGCCTTAGAATCTACTATTGTAAATAATAATGATGCTTTGCATGTTTGTGACGCTAGTGAGAGAGACACACTTCTCTCTCAAGTTAAAGATTTGAGCATAAGCAATGAAAAATTAGTAGCACAAAACCTTAGCTTAGAAACTCGCATTCAACAACTTACGTTGAAATACGAAGAGGAATCCCAAAACTTCAAAGCTTTGTTTATTCTAGGGATTCACTCTACGGTTTGCTTGCAAAACAACATCCGGCAAATCATAGAGGATGTTTAGGATACACTTCAAAGGTGGTTACCAAACCCACCTCTATTTATTCTTTTGGTGCAAATACAAAAAATATTGCAAAAGCACCTAAGAAGAATCACCATGCTTTCTTGTATAACAATAACACCAACAAGAAGCATGTAAATCACAAGGTGGTGAGAAAAAAATGAAAACTCTTCACTTTTTGCTAAGAAGCAAAATCCTCACCTTATGCATGCCAAGAAAATATTTTCTACACCTAAGCATGCCACATCCACTTCTCTTGCAAAGGCAAAACCATTGCCTAGGAAATCCTTGAGCTTATGTATTTCCACTAGGTGTAGTGTGCAAGAGAGGGATAGATACATCAACTCTCTAGTTAGAGATGTGATCACCTCATGTGATTACATTAGGAAATCAAACTCCTCTTGTGTTTGGTTCCCTAATGTTTAGGTTCCTCAAACATATGCATATTGCACGTGTACTATGCTTAATGTTTATTTTTTAGCATACCCATTGTTTGTGTGATGTTTCATGTCTTTGAAAATGGTTTTCAAATTTATTTTTCATGAAAATTGGAACCTTGAGGAATACATTGGCATACATGCATTTGTTGATCTACATGAATGTCAATAGGGGGAGTTAATATGTTGTATATTTAAAATATTTTATTAAAAAACATATTTTAACTCTCAGTTCGGGTAGTTCTTGAGATCATTGTCTACAATTGGTTATTTTTAGTCTCAAATTCAACATTTAGATATTGCCAACATATTTCATGTTATATTATATTTTGGCAATGACATTTGTATCAAGGATGTTTGATCTTTCCATATATATGCTTTGATACACTTTAGGCTCATGACTCCAAGTACGATTTACAATTGGTAAAGAAGATTATTTTTAAAGATATGCTATCTCTTTCTTTACAATTGGTATTAGATCCTAGAAGTAAAAAATTTGACCATTTCTATGATATAGGAGAGCATGAGATAGTGCTTGATACCCCCTAAAATTTTCAATTTGGTATCATACATCTCTTTAACTTTTGCATATTGTCACATCTTTTATTAGAATGACAAGGGGGATATATTTGATGTTCACCTTTTTGACAATTACAAGGGGGAGATATATGCATTATGTAAATCATGTTTATCATACATATGCATTTGGGGAGAGAGATATATCTATGGGGAGATATATACACACACACACATATGGAGAGAGATATGTGGGATTATATAAACCATTCACGTGGAACATGCTATATATTTATTGCAATTGGTTTATGTAATCCATGCCTATTATATGTCACCATTGTTTCTTATTATTTCAATTGGTATAATTAGTTATTTACAATTGGTTTATCTCATTTTAAAATTGGTGCATATAAATAGGGGGAGCTCATTAGCATTGTGCTTTAATTTCTTTATGTTCATACATATGCATTTGGGGAGAGAGATATATCTATGGGGAGACACACACACACACACACACACACACACATATGGAGAGAGATATGTGGGATTATATAAACCATTCGCGTGGAACATGCTATATATTTATTGCAATTGGTTTATGTAATCCATGCCTATTATATGTCACCATTGTTTCTTATTATTTCAATTGGTATAATTAGTTATTTACAATTGGTTTATCTCATTTTAAAATTGGTGCATATAAATAGGGGGAGCTCATTAGCATTGTGCTTTAATTTCTTTATGTTTTACATAATGTATGCCATCATCAAAAAGAGGGAGATTGTTGAGTATTGGTGTTTCATACCAATGTTATTTTGATGATAATCACAACATTATGTTGTTGCTAATGTCTCTCATGTTTTAGTCTCTTAGTTATCTATCGAAGAATATCACTTTTGGAGACTAAATGCTTGGTGCAAGGATGGACATCAAGTGGAGCAATGCCAAAGCTTGGACATGTGGTGCCAAAGCTTGGAGATGATGGAGGAGCATCAATGCATCAAGGTTGAAGCCATAGAGGGAAGCAATGTGATCCATGTAATATTTCATTTATTGCTTTTCTCTTTTTGAGTCTAGGTTTAATGTTATGCCTTGATAGATGGTCTACTCATTCATGTATTTGCATATAACCATCTTAGTGAGCCTTAGGATTATCATAGAATCCAATCCAATAGGTTCATCATGTCAAATGACTCAATTGGAGTCTCTGGCTCTCCAACAGGCGACTGATGAAGCAAGGATAGGCGACTGGGTGATTCCAGGTGCCTGACCAGCCTTCTACAGTTGGCAGTTGCGTACCTGCTCAAGTCAACATTTATTGACTCTTACTTGAGCTTTTGGACCAGTCGACTGAAGTGCAATATACAGTTGCATGTCTTTCAACAGGCGCCTGATAATTGTTCTACAGTTGTCTGTGCGCAACTTGCATTTTCTGGGCTTCATCCCAATTTGCAAGTCAGTCGACTGATGATGTATTAACAGTCGCCTATTTATTTACAGTCGCCTGTGAATTGTTATACAGTAGTCTGTACACAAGTTGCATTTTCTCTGCTCCGCTTCCATCCCAAGAGACAGTTGCCTGCTGAAGGATATTCATGCGCCTGCTCATTTTACAGTCGACTGTGTAGTCTTCTACAGTCGCCTGTCCTTGCTCAGATAATAGTCGTTGGGATTTTATAACCGTTGACTGGTCGACTGTCAGTTGTTCTTCAGTCAACTGTCTGCCGTAAACTACCAAAATCTAGCCGTTGTAGATTTATTCATTTTAGATTTTTACTTGGGTTTGAGAGTTTCTTTTGGCTTCCTATATATAGGAGAGGGCTGAGTTCATTGGAACTTCTTGGAACTATTGAAAATCATTAGAGATTGATTAAGCCACTCTCAAACTCTCTCATTTTCCTCTTAGAGCAAATTATCTCATTCATGCATTGAAGTCAAGCTCAAGGAAAATCATCCAAGTGCTTTCAAGCTAATCTCATCACTTAGAGATCCTCTTCTATGCCTTGCATTCATTAATGAGTAAGTTCATCTCAAGGCATAAGTAAGAGTATTTGTTTTACTTTGTTATTTCATTGAAACCCTAGCTTTCTGTGTGAGAGCTAGTTACTCTCTGTGTGAGAGTATAACCTTCTGTGTGAGGGTTGGTTGTGATCTCACTGTGTTAGAGTTTGATACTCTATGTGAGAGCATAAGTCTTTCTGTGTGAAAGCAAGGATTTCTCTGTGTGAGAATCCAAATACTCTGTGTAAGGTAACTCTGTGTGAGATTGTATTTACTTCTCTGTGTGAGAATTATAGTGGATATTGGTGTGGCTGGACGTACCCAAGTTTGGAGAACCATGGTAATATTTTGTGTTTGCGTTTGGATTTTTGTGGTGTTTAAATTCCTCTTGCATTTATAATTCCGCATTTGCAAGTTTAATTTTTAAATACGCAATTTGTGCTATTACATTATTCAACCCCCTCTAGTGTGTTAGTATTGCAAGGGTAAGACGATCCTTTCACTCCATCACATAAATCATAACATGGACCTCTCAGAGGTGGCAATTACTGTTCTCTCGGGTTCACGTACTCGTCTGAGGCCCGCAGCTCTCCCAGGAAGTTTGTAGGGGTCACCAGGCCTCTTCGACCACCCGTGGAAGCGATGAGGCCCCAGGAGGGGTCGCAAATGTCGCTCGTTACTGGTCACCAGGGGCGGGCGGCCCCTGGTGGGCTCGCTGGGGCTCACCGGTCCCCGCCCAGGGGTTCCCTGGGGGTTGGCGGCCCCTAGCAAACCCGCAGGGGGTCGTCGCCCCCTGCTAAATGTCCCCAAGGGCTGGCGGCCCCTGGGGTTGTCGCTGGGGGCTGCTGGCCTAAGTCGGAGGCCCCCAAGGAGCGATCGGCCCTTGGGGCTGTCGCCAGGGGTTGATAGTCTCAAAAGGAGGCCACTGATGGTCGATAGCATCAAACGGAGGCCGCCGGGGGTCGATCGTATCAAACGGATGCCGCCGGCCAGGGGACGGGCGGCCCCTGGCGAGGAGGTCACAAGGGCTCGCCGGACCTCGCCGGAGGCTCCCTGTGGGTCGGTGGCCCCTCACAAGCCTGCAGGGGTCGTCGCCCCCTGCCGCGTGGCCCCAGGGCTCCAGCGCCCCTTGCCGGATCTCTGGGGGGCCGTGGCCTCTTCGGCTGAGCCCTAGGAGGTTGTGTAGCCCTTCCTTCATCTCCGAAAAACTCTCTTCGACGAGCTCGACCTCCATTCCCTTCATGTTGGTCAAAGCTTGCTCCTTTCGCCTTAGTTCTTATGCAAACTCTTCTTCCCTCATATCTGAACTTGATGAGTGCTTTTTTCAGATGTAGAATTCATCTCCTCCATTTGCCTTCTCAAGGTTTCCAAGGCCAAGGCAAGTTGATTGGAAAGATGAGTGGAGAGTTGGATGTCGATTTGAGTGCCAAATTGGTTGGAGAGCCTATCCTCCATTACTAACATCCTCCTCCGATCCATCGTAGAAATTGTTTCTTTCGTCGATCGCCGAAGTTCCTCGATGTCGGAAGTGAGTTTCCCTTACAAAGATTCCATCTTTCTAGTTGTGGGCATAAGGATCTTGCTCTGATACCAATTTGATGAGACATGTAGGGTTTGAAGACAAAAGATGAGATTTTTATAAATATAAGAAGAGAAATACAAGATAATGGTTTCTTTTGAGAGGAAACCAACTCTCCAAGCTTGAATCTAAGAGGGAAAGCTTACTCTCATTAGCTTTTGGGATCTATTCTCTGTTCTAGGGGGTTTCTCTTTAGTTTTGCATAACCCCATAAATGAAACCCTCCCCCAAATATATAAAGGCAGATTTGCCCAAATTACATTTAACCCCTCCACCGAAAACCCAAACTTTGCAAAAATACCCAAAACTCCACCAAAATGCCCTCGGCCTAGTTGTCCAACCCACGATTCTTCTTGCGCCGTCTTCGTTGGTACATGATGACCTCATCAAATTGCTGGCCTCATATGGTTTTCTCCAATATCAAGGTATACGAGCCCTGGATCTGGCCAGTCACCTAACCTTATCAATGACAACATTTGTTGCGTTATCACACATCAATTTATCTCACTGAGAAGCACTGGACGACAATGCCATCATTCCAACATTCCCACCCATCGAAAGTAATGTGGCTACTTGCAACCTCCAATTGATACGCCCACATCACTCAAGCCAATGTCTATGCCCACATCATCCACTCATGATACCTACTCTACTAATGTCCACGCCTGCATCTTCAAATCACAGTGACCATGTTCATGCTTCCACTTCTATTCGACACTTGCTTCCCGTGTTCTTCAGTTTCTTCCATCGTCGCCTGCAGTCATGCCATTGTCTCCCGTTTCTTCCAATATCGTGTTTTTGTCTCCACTGTATGCCCGCATATGTTTCCACTTTCTTATCAACTTTTTCTTAGTATGGCCCACAGGCTTACATAACAATCTCCAACAGGGAAAAGAAGCCCGAAGGAAGTCACTATTATAAAAGAAATAACTTCATTTTGTGCTTCCGAATCATAATGAACAGCTACAAATTGTGTGGCCTCTTTGTGCCGCAAACCTTCACAAATTGCCAGAGGGCTCTGTTTGTCACGAAGATGAGACATTGCCTCGTAAGCCTGTCTCTGCATTTTAATTTGTTGGCCTCTTCATCCACTACAGATGCAGAGATTCGAACTGACGATACTATACATGAGAAGGAAGTGTCATGTTGCTTGTGCTATCTGATGTTCCTCTAATTCTGATCTTCAATTTCTTTTTCATTAGAAAACAAAAAGGGGTTGATGTATTTATTTTTTTCTTCTAGATGTTTGGTGTATTCTTGAAGAAGAGGTGTTGGTGTGATTGCAAAATAGACCAAAACCCAAATGACGGTACCACCTAGACTAGATCCACAGAAGCTGTTATTGACCGCATGATAGCTTTTTGAATGTTAGTTTGATTCTTGAAGCCCTTCAATAAACAACTATATTTGTTATGCTTGCTTTTTGAATGTTATTCTTGAGGTTATTGTAAGACTGAAATCAGAAGAACTCGGTGTAGAGATTGGCCATTGTGTCCCATGTTGACACTTTCGGTATTGTTAGAACGACAGGTGCTGATAATCTAAAGGAAGAAAATGAGCCATCAACTTCTTATCTTCATACATTTTTGCACAGGTTGTCTATGTTGGCATTCTTGAATCCTCTGTCTCATTTCCCACAATGCATAATCCCCACCTTTGAGTTGATAAGCTACCTGTTTAGCCTTTTAGACTTTTGGGGTCTTTCTATTCTCAAAGAACCCTTTTACCTTGGCAATCCCCACCTTAGAGGTGCAAATTAAAATATGCTGGATCCACCTTCATCTTGAATCTGCCCACTCAATTTTGATCTCCACTACATACGCATCCACGCTCATGATCTTGATTTGGCACATGGCTGCTACTCTGATTGGACGGGGTCAAATATCTCTGGTGCTTAACGACAATATGTATTGGAGGGGTTTACTGTAAATGATTTTCTCCATGTCACTCAATCCTCTTGTTTTTGGTTTCCTTCCCATAACAACAACTGATTCAATTTTGTATTAAGCTCGTCCATCTTGTTGTTGAGTTTGTCCACTTGTTAATCTCACCCATCTGTTTTGTTGAGTCTATCCATCATCGTGGAAGTTTTTGGAATTCAACTAGATTGGTGCAACT
The DNA here is from genome assembly GCA_030789695.1 of Scilla litardierei. NCBI lineage: Eukaryota > Viridiplantae > Streptophyta > Magnoliopsida > Asparagales > Asparagaceae > Scilla > Scilla litardierei. The sequence goes on from CM061137.1 coordinate 140,528,204, forward strand.
GCTACATTAAGGATATCTCAAGGCTCTGATACCATTATAGGTAGATTTTCTGTGTCTGTCTGTATCAAAATTCCACATGCACTTTAGGAGGATGTTGCAATAGATTTTTATGCTGGAAGATGTATCGGGATGGGGATTCATTGTTTGTATGGTAGATCATTTCTCCAAATTGGCGCACTTTCGTGTTTGCAAGAAGACTGCAAATGCCACTTTTTGGCAAAATTTTTTCATCCAGAAGGTCACTTGACTGCCTGGAGTTACAAAGTTGATTACTTTTTACCGCGTCAGTTAGTTTTTACCTCACTTTTGGAGGACTCTATACTACCCTTAGCTATATACCACTCTATTTTGCATGGTCACGACCATGTTGACATTGACACAAGATGTCGACACACTGCAAATTCTTAAAATAATGGGACACATGTATTCAATGCGTATGACCGATACATGTGCCACATGACACCGACATGTTGACAAGAGTGTCCATGCAACATAGGCTATAGCTGGCATCCACAGATTGGCGGTCAAAATGCGGTGTCTTCGATACCATGCTCTGATATGAAAATAGGCAGCAATCCAAGTTGGTTTAGTACACTGATATGGATCAGATCAAGATTTTTTTAATTTTAATTTTAATTTTAGTTTAGATTTTTAGCTATTTTGAGTCTTTTTTATTTTATTTTAATGTTTAGTATCACTTCAGAAGGGTGAATAAGAGCATTGGTTTGTAAGAATATATAAAGGCCATAAGACTTGTTTATTTTAATGAATGAATCAATGAAGAGTTCAATTGAAATTTTTTCACAAACATGTAAAAGTGACAGGATCTGATAGAGGTTTGATGGATAAAATTAGGGTTTTGGTAGAAAGGTGGGATTTTTAGTGGAAAGATGTGATATTTAGTGTTGGAAAGAGGGTTTGGAGAAAAAAGGTGGGGTTTTATTGATATAAACTGGAATAGAAAACGATACAGAGTTAAAGCTCAGTTTTTTCGTGAGGAACTCACTCTCCATTAGCCACCTTCGAGAGGTGGACCGCTCTTCTAAGTTTCTATTTGAGACAAAGCCGCAATCTCCAACAAAAAAAGTTTCTTCTCTCAAGATTCAACACACCTCTAATCCCCTAGCCCCATATAAATACTAAATACTAAACTGAATTTACAAAGTTACAAAAATAACCCTAAAGCTGAAAATTACAAAAAGACCCCTCTAAAAACTGAAAATTACGAAAATGCATCTAAGACTCTAAAAATTTCAGATTTGTCATAGAATGCGGTCTCATCATTTCTCCGTACCGAAGAACCACATTGTCTTTAAGGCGTTGTATGGAAACCATGGGCATGCTACTCCATGTGAAAATGCTCGTTTCCTCCGGGCTCTTCTCCCTCTACCTCATCATTATCACTTGCTATCAACAACTGGAGAGGGCATTTGCGACAACGATGACCTGGGATGAACTTTTCATCACAGTTGAAACACAATCCCTTCACCAGCTTATCTCTTATCTCAGCATATGTCATGAGCATGTACTAGCTTCCTTGTCGTGACTCATCGTTCTTATCCTTACTGAGATTGTCTCCCCTGTTGGTGCCTTTCGCCCTCTACCGGTTCCTGCCTACGAAGATTGAAACCATTCCAAGCCTCATTGTAACATATGTACGTACACAGTCTTCATTTGATTACACAGATTATATTATCTTCATATCAATGTACAGTTTATAGTTATATCAACCTACTTTTACATATATCTATGTACAAAGGAAAAGGGCTAGTACACTGTGCACTCTTACCATTTATTGTTCACTCAGTTAATATACTGTTCATGCATTTTAAGCCATATATCTTAAGTAATATTACCTACTGTTTAAACTATCGCAATAAAATCTTACGTGATTTGCTTGCTGAGTTGTCTTGGCAGGTGGTGGCGGTGACTACACGTCGACGGCCCAGGCGACTTTGGATGGGAGTGAGGAGGCTGCCGTGAGGCCGGAGAAGGCGGAGGAGCTGGGCGATGGTGGCGTGGGTGTTGCCTTGGTGTCAGGTGGTCAGAGTTGGAAGGAGAGGGGGCCGCAGTCGGTCGGACTGGTGGCCGCCGACGTGATACGGGAGGTGGCGTGGGGACGGTGACGATCTGAGGGCGCTATCAGCGTGGTGAGGTCGGAGGCTGCCGGTGTGAAGTTGAGGAGGCTCCGGCGTCGGGGTTGGAGTCGGGATGGCCCGCAGGGCTACCGGAGGGGCCACGGTGGTTGTGGTCGGGTTCGACGTGAGTGCAGGCGAATCTCGGAGACGGGTGCGACGTCAGTGGCGAGTTGTTGAGGAAGGAGTAGTGGCTTGGCGTTAGGGTTTGGTGAGGCGAAGGGAGGCATACGGCGAGGAGTTCGGTTGCTGTTTTGGGCGAGGTGTCCGTGGACTGGGCGGAGGGTTGGACGGCGTTGAGATGGTCGGCGACGACGACGGCGATGAAGGAGGATGAGCTCTGGAGTCGGGTCGGTGGGTGTTGAAACGGGGTTTGGACGGAGTGTGGCCGTGAGGATGGGTTGCTTTGAGGAAGGAGAGGGAAAAGTAGGGTTTGCTGCCTTGGTTTGTGCGAGGAATAGGGGATATGGGAAGGCTGCTGTCTTGTAGGGGAGAGAGTCACGTGGGGAAAGTGGGTGATGGGAAATGACGTGTGGAGATGGGGTTGACGTGGGGGAGGGTTAGTTAGGAGTTAGGATATTTAATAGGATTAGATTTGATTAAAAAACGTTTCAAAACTTAGAATATTTTATTATCAATTAAAGGGGATAAAGCGGGTAGGTCCAACGGCGTCTGAAAAATAAAAGAAAAAATCCCTGGGCGATCGTGACGTCCAAGGGTCGTGAATACGGGTTCCGGTCACGCGCTCGCTCTAGGGAAGCGATAACAAAAATGGAACGCTAAAATACGCATACGATAATAAAATCGAATACTAAAATACGCATACGAAGCAAAATATGCACTAAAATACGTTCGGTCGAAAATGGGTCGTTACATCCTACACACCTTAAGAAAAATTCCGTACTCAGAATTTCTATCAACTAGGGTACGGGGAAAAGATAGGGATGCCGCTGATGTATATCTTCTCTCGATATACGCACACCACGCTCTCTTCCATACGCGCGCACACACACACTACCGATAAATAATAACTACGCGACCATGCGTATACGCTCAATCAATATTACTAACACTAATAATAATAACTATAGTAGTATCACTACTGGTAATACTAATTAATAACCACGCTAGTAGTAATAATAACACACTTACATGCATCACCAATTCATATCAATACTACTACTAATGTACTACAATTTAATACACAATATTATTAATACATTGTCATCATACCATACAATTAAAGTAATATTATAATTAAGACAATTATTAACACTTCACTATACACTTATATATTACTAATTAAATACAATAATGTCACACTTCAAGCATACATTTATCTATACATATACACCATATCTTAATACGTAATTTCACCCACATCTTTATTAATACTTCATCCACCACCATAAGTATACAATCATAATACACAATCATATATATATATATATACACACGTCGTATATCACTCGATACTAATACCTAAGCACACTCGTATTCAATCAACTAATACTACAATAGTATAATCACTTTACGTACTGCATAATACTTTATATCTCACGTAATAAATATTACTACACATATAGATGTATATAATACACTACATAATACACAACAATAGACATGCTCTAATATATATAGTGCTAAGGTCATCACGATCTACTCCTTAAAATCAAGTCTGTCCTCAAACTTCTTGAATAGGGCCAACTTGGGGATGGTCAGACTTATACCATAGAGTCACTCTACCACAGACATACATTTATTATAAAAACAGTGCATACTCATATTCATGCACTTACACATACATCATATAGTCACATACCTAAATATACGCATACACCTTACATACCTAACCATACTTACATTATTACACACCTACATTGAATCTATACAAAACTTAGTCACACATACTATAAGTTTACACAAGTGTACACCCACAATAGTAATTTACATAGAACTAGTACACCATTACATACATCCATCCATACATAGTTACAAACATACATTTATGTATACTTCCTGGTACACACATGCACATACATCATTCTGTAGGGGAAATAATACGATGTTATCATCATACTACTATACGTAAGTCACACATATTCATACAATATGTATATATACCTACAACTAACCACGTACATATCTACGCACGAGCACACGCCCATACGCACTAACATATAGATCATATATTAGATCTGTACTCCCGACTATAAGCACACCTATTTCCATTATACTTAACATGCACATAACTTTACTAACATACATTTACAAACACTGTCAAGTATATCTAAAGTACATACACCCCCAGTAGATAGTCAAACAACCAATTCTAATACACACAGATATTCCTATAGTAATATAGCTATCCTCACATATATGCATAAATATTACACTATAATATCCTACATACAGCTTCATACATATCATGTATAATACTGAGTATGCATATATAACACAAGAGACAACCATAATATACTCATTTACTAAGGGTAAGCACACCCATACATGAGTGGTATACAGAGGTTCACACACGGGTCTACACCCAATACACTACCTATATACATGTACCACAACATCACAATTAATGCTAATGGACCCACTATACTTATACTAAAGTTGACATAAGCGATGCCAAGCACTAATGTGATAACTAAGCAATAGTGTAGGTTTCAGAGTTGAATGATGCAACGAATCAAGATTGTGATCGATGAATGATTCCAGATGAGGATGGATAAGGAGTTAGCTTGGTTAGGTGGCATAAAAATGGGTACGAATAATTAAATAGGAGAAGGAAAAATATGTGTAAATTATAATAATATCCTTATAAAATATATAAGAATAGCGAGTAGATGGTATAAGTTAAAACACGGAATAAGTATTTGGCGAAGAAAATAATGAGTATAGTAATGCAATGTTTGTTTTGCAAATGGGAATAGATTAGTACAAAATTTTTGAAGTATGAATACGATAAATATAAAACTGACACACTTAAAAGTTGGATTCCCATTAGCTTAGAAACGTATTTAAAAGTATGTACGATAAGTTGTTTTGAAATAAGTCTAGTAGTATAGTAAGAAAAGGAATGATATATTGAATTAGTGAAATAGAAATAAGGTTTAAAATGAAGTTCTTATATGAAGAAAGTAGAGTAAACATAGGAGACTATGTAAGATAGATAAACAGATGAGATAAGTTAGAAAATCGTTATGAGATAGTAACTAAAGCGTTTGTCAAAGAGAGTTTTATAATCAAGAATGGATTTAAGTTGGCTGAAAGGTAGTAAATCTAAGTATATACTAAGGCTTTTAAAGAAATTAAACTGGGCGAAGAATTTAATAAAGGAATATCGAAAAGTACTTTTTAAAAGAGTCAGGATATGCAATGGGGAAGATTCAAAAGATTAATGATGGCTGACATGAAGGTATCACGTGAATCGGGGGCAAGGAATAGAATTGAATGATCAAAACGTAAATATGACTAGGAGATAACTTAGTGAATCTGCTACGATGGAATTTTACGGTCACTATCGCAGAAGTGTAATGATTAGGAATAATAAAAATCCGGGGTAGAATTATTGGGTCGACTAAAGATTAAGAAAGTTTAGTACTAAAATTTTCTAATAAACTAGACTGTGATAGAGAATTCAAGGAAAGGGTCCCTTGAGCATGGGTGCGACGTCCACTATGTTCTGTTGGGCCCGCAATTCGATAGGTCCAAGCGAACGACTAAAAGAAACTTTCCAAAATCTAATATGGTCAGAGCTGGATAAGACCCAAGATAGTAATACGACTGAGGTGACTCCTAAGAATCTAAGATGATATTGACTACAACTTAACGAAGGTGTCTAACTAACAAGCATGAATGTCTAAGTAAGTCTTCCTACAATCCTGATCTAATGGGGTTCCCTATCAAGCCGAGACAAGATACTTGGTTTCGTGTACGAGATAATTCTAGACGTTTTGGCTAATGATAGTATTTCTATTGTTCTGAAGTTTGCAAATGCACGGACCTGCATGAGCCACCACTAAAACCTGTCACGCCCCGCTTTCCAAAACGACGGAAGCGAGAACGAGACGAAGGTCCGCATGAGCTGTATCTGTGAAGCTCGAGCCCAATAAGTGTCTGAGGGGATACGCCAATCGAAGTACATGTCCTTGCATTACATTTCGGAACAATAAAAATTACATTTATATAAATTAAGCAACATCCAGAGTTCGTATATGAAATGAAACAACAGAGCCTGAGCATGGCTAACAGGAAGCTACAACAAGGTACTAATCCTACTATAAGGTACTGAAGTAAAACTATAAGAAAAGCAGCGACAACACAGCCTCCAGTCCCCCACAGGGAGCTACTCATTGTCTACAACAACTCCTGGCTCACTAAGTTAAGCGTCTCAACAAGTCCTGGTCCTGGTATTGTGTCTCAGTACCTGACGTACAACCACCCAAGAAAAAAGGAGTTGTACGTCAGGCAGGTTCTACAAGGAAAGGTAAGAAAGACTCTACTGCAAGGTGCATGGAAATTAAAGACGTGTTTAAATGTTGTTTACATGGCAAGTTATAAGATGCAACAACATGACAATTTATATAAGCATGGCAGAAAAGTAAAGACAGTGCAGGAAAAGTAAACGTGGCATGAAAATAGCCGTAGCGTGTGCTACTGGCTACAAGACAAGACAAGTGTGTGTCACGAAGGGTTCACGCCTTACGGATAGAGTGAGATCAAACCATCTAAACTGTGTAACCGCTCAACCCTACCCTAACACAAATGCACAAGACAAGTCCATACAAGGGATCATTCTCTCTATCTTGGAGAGTGTCCTATTCCCCTGCAGGGTTATCCGTACAAGGGATCACTCTCGCTATCTTGGAGAGTGCCATATTCCCCCGTAAGTTCGGTACAATTCATGCATTAAATGACATGGCAAGACACGAGTGATGTATGATCATGTTAAGAAATGGATAAACATGGCAATTTTAGTAATTGTGCCAAGTCTTCATCGTCAAGTCTAGGCTGTCGTGAGTGTGTCCCAGACGCTATCATTTCACGTCAGGTTCTCTTGTTCGTACATTTACAAATTAAAGAACGTAATGGCCTAAACATGGTCGTAACTACGCAAGTGAACACACTTGCCTGTTTGACGATTTCGGGGTCCGTTGTGATTGTAAGAAAGTCGTGACGATTTCTCCGTCAACAGATTCATGATATTAAGCTCAAAGTTTTAAGGTAATAAAATAATATTAAATCTAACTTTATAAAACACTGTTTATATAACATACATTTTGCTTCTATTTAAGTCTACTCATTATTTATAACTTACTCTCATAGTAACATATATACGTACACAGTCTGCATTTGATTACACCGATTATATTATCTATATATCAATGTACAATTTATAGTTATATCAACATACTTTTACATATATCTATGTACAAAGGAAAAAGGCTAGTACACTGTGCACTCTTACCATTTATTGTTCACTCAGTTAATATACTGTTCATGCATTTTAAACCATATATCTTAAGTAATATTACCTACTGTTTAAACTATCGCAATAAAATCTTACGTGATTTGCTTGCTGAGTTGTCTTGGCAGGTGGTGGTGGTGACTACACGTCGACGGCCCAAGCGGCTTTGGATGGGAGTGAGGTGGCTGACGTGAGGCCGGAGAAGGCAGAGGAGCCGGGCGATGGTGGTGTGGGTGTTGCCTTGGTGTCGGGTGGTCGGAGTTGGAAGGAGAGGGGGCCGCAGTCGGTCGGACTGGTGGCCGTCGGCGTGATGCGGGAGGTGGCGTGGGGACGACGGCGATCTGAGGGCACTGCCTGCGTGGTGAGGTAGGAGGCTGCCGGCGTGAAGTTGAGGAGGCTCCGGCGTTGGGGTTGAAGTCGGGATGGCACGCGGGGCTGCCGGAGGGGCCACGATGGTTGTGGTCGGGTTCGACGTGAGCGCAGGCGAATCTCAGAGACGGGTGCGGCGTCGGTGGCGAGTTGTTGAGGAAGGAGTAGTGGCTTGGCGTTAGGGTTTGGTGAGGCGGAGGGAGGCGTACGATGAGGAGTTCGGTTGCTGTTATGGGCGAGATGTCCGTAGACTGGGCGGAGGGTTGGACGACGTTGAGATGGTCGGCGACGGCGATGAAGGAGGATGAGCTCTGGAGTCGGGTCGGTGGGTGTTGGAGCGGGGTTTGGGCGGAGTGTGGCCGTGAGGATGGGTTGCTTTGCGGAAGGAGAGGGAAAAGTAGGGTTTGCTGCCTTGGTTTGTGCGAGGAATGTTGAGTATTGGACTCCCCGTATTGGGTTTTGGATGATGAGCAAATGTAAATAAATCGTGAACTAACAATTTGTGGGCGCAGTTATAGAGATCGTCGCCAAATTCACGAGAACACTCAAAGCGACATCTTAAGACTTCTCAAAGCTCGTATTCAATGTCTAAAGCTTCGTTGAAGCTTTTGGACCTTTTTGGAAGTCATGAAGATTTGATCGAAGCTTTCGAAGACCGTTCCTTAAGATTTTATTCATAGTCTTTTAGCTTCGATTTATAGAATGTTAAGCCTTGATTAATTCTTACTTGTCTCTCTTCATATCGCTCATATCTTAGAGCTAGGATTATCTTAGAAGCCATTAGAAACTTTCCCGAAGCCTATCGCTTCTTCCCTCGGCTTCTAGTGCATCTTAGTTGGTTCAAGTAGAGTCACCAACCGACTAGATGACGATCTAGTCGGTCGGTAACTCTTCTTGAACCGACTAGATATCCTATCTCATTTCAGCTCAGCCATGTCGATCAATTAGTCGGTCAAAGAAGGTTCACCGACCGACTAGATGACGATCTAGTCGGTTAGGAATCCTTCTCAGACCGACTAGTTGAGCTTGCCTCTGTACAGCCTGAGTTACTGTTTACAGTTAGTCGGTCCAAGAACATTCATCGACCGACTAGTTGTGAAACTAGTCGGTCAGCATTTGTTCTTAGACCGACTAGTGTAACTTGTATCCAGCTTCGTGCATTTCACTCTTAGTCGGTCAAAGAACACTCACCGACCGACTAGTTGGCAAACTAGTCGGTTGGCAAGTCTTCTTAGACCGACTAGTTCATGTTGCCTGGAAATCACTCTTTTGGCTGTCGAGCTGTTAGTCGGTCCATGTTGAATCACCGACCGACTAGTTGATGAACTAGTCGGTCAGTGATCCTTCTTAGACCGACTAGTCTGCTTCAGATTTAGTTCCGTTGGAGATTTGAAAGCGACGTTTCTTTCTCTCTTTTCCCTTGATCCTTTAAATACCTGGAGGGGTTATTTCATAGGATCTAAGGCTGCTATTTCCAGAGTTCTATTGATTCAAAGAGAAGCTTTTCAACTCTCATCTTCAAGCTCTCCCATTCTCAAGAATCTCTCCCTCACTCTTATTCCTCAAGAGAGATTCATTGATTGTGAGCCTTCCAAGCCAAGGGCTTGATTCTAGGTCATCCATCTCATCCCTAGGCTTCCATTGCTGGTCATCTTCTTGAAGCTAGGGTTTGGTGACTCTTCCTCCATCAAAATCCTCTTTGCCCTAATTTGTACATGTGCAGTGGCTTCCCAGGGCACTACAATTGGTATCGGAGCCAAGGTTCAAAGCTACACATAGCCAAAGTTCAAAGCTATGACGAACAACGACTACAACGTCTTCAAGAACCGCGATGAAGCCTCCTCAGTTATGGAAGGACTGTCCTCCGTCAGGCCTCCACACTTCAACGGTACCAACTACGGGTACTGGAAATGCCGGATGCAAATTTTCCTCCGGAGCGCTTCACTATGGAGAGCCACCATGACGGAGTATGTCGAGCCTTCCGAAGAAGATTTCGCGAAGTGGACTCCCGCGGAGGTCGCCGCGGAAGTAGCCAATGCCAAGGCAATGAATGCCTTGAATTGTGTGTTGGAGCCCGAGGACTTCAACAAGATATGCACATGTAAGAGTGCATATCAAATATGGAACCAACTCCTCATATTGCACGAAGGATCGAGTACGGTAAAAGATTCTAAACTCGTCGTTGCTAATAAAGAATTTGAGTTGTTTCATATGGAGCAGGGCGAAACCATGAAGGAATATTACGCTCGCTTCGTGGATATATCCAACGACTTGGAAGCTCTTGGGAAAACCTACACCCAAAAGGAGAATGCTCAAAGATTATCGACGGTCTTCCATCATGTTGGGAAAAGCGTACCTTCGCCATCGAGGAAGGTAATGACATGAATAAATATACCGTCGTACAACTAATGGGTACCTTGTTGTCTTATGAGGTACGCAAGGATAGTAAGATCCGGATGAGGGAAAAGATGAAGGCGTACTTGAAGCAAGACGAGCCAAAGAAAAAGGCGATTGCATTCAAGGCCGCTCCATCTACCGATGATGAAGAATCGGAAGACGAATTGGACATGGAATCCATTGCCCGTATGGCAAGGAAGTTCGATCGATTCTTCCGAAAAGGTAAATTTTTGAGTAAATCTAAAGTTATTTCGACTAATGCTTCTACTCCCGTGTGTTATAAATGCAACAAGCCAGGACACATCAAACCGGATTGTCCTCTCTACCAACACAAGGAGAAGGGGAAGGCATCTAAGTACGACAAGTCGAGAAAGCACAAGAAAGGGCTTGTTGGCACATTCACCGACTCCGAAGAGGATTCCTCAAGTGGAGAGTCGGAAGATGAAAGAGTGGAGAAAGCAAAAATTTGCTTCATGGCTAATGATGAGGCAAAAAGTCAAAAGTCCTCCTTCGATGATAGCGAGGATGAAAGCGAGGATGGTAGCGAGGATGAAGGCGGAGAACCTACTATAGAAGAAATGAGGTTAGCTAACCAAGAAATTTGGTCTAAATTTACTAAATTAGTATATAGATATAATAAGACCAAAGATGAACTTGTTAGCCTCCAAACCTCTCCTAAGTCTACCATCACCAACAATGACACCATTGTTGAGACACTCGCCAATGAGAAAGCAAGTTTGCTTACTCATAATGGCTTGTTGAGAAATGAGGTGAAGAACCTCAAATCTCAACTTGAGCATGTTCATTTTGAGAAATCGGATGAACACAAGATGGCGGATTTGACGTCTCAAAACTCAACCTTGAGTATTGAGAATAAGAATATCAAATCTCGTGTTTATGCACTCACATCGCAAGTATCCACTTTGGATGCTTCGATGCATTCTCTCAAAGAGAAGTATGAGTGCACGTTAGGCCGTATCAATGATTTCAATAAAGGTAAGGGCCATTTGGATAATATCCTAAATGACTTACTTCCGGCCAAACACCACATTGGCTTGGGGTATAAGATAGGAGACTCATCCAAATCGCCTACCACCTTTGTTAGGCCGACATCCGATGCCTCGACGAGTGGGAGCAAACACCCCATTGGTATTTCTCCTACCAATAGTGCTTCCACTTCGTACACACCCCCGATTGGAAAGAAACCCACTATGGGTAGACCTCCAAAGAGGGGTCATGCATTTTTGTACTCACATGCTATGCCACGTAGGAACACATATCCTACTCCACCGGTGCATGCAAATAATGATTTTTATGCTCCGCACCCACATGCACGTAATCATGCTAATGCTCATCCTAATGCTTATGTTCACACATCTAATCCACATGTGAATGCCTTCTCTCATAATCATCCTCATGCATACACACCTCATGCTTATCCACGTATGTATGCTACACCACATCATGGATCTCATGCTCATCATAATGCTATTGCTAGATCTCATGCTCCTAGGCCACATGCACCACATAGAAATCAACCTTTTGTGCATGCAACCACTAGGAAGAGGATTCCCAAAATTTACACTATTTGGGGTCCCAAGAACACTAGCAATCATGATATGAATGTTTATGTGCAATCCTATATTAATGATGTTATTTTGAATGATGATTATGTGGGAAAGTCAAGTTCCTCTTGGACTTGGTTTTCGAAGGGTTAGTTCCTTTAACTCTTCAATGCTTGGTACCATGAGTTTATGATCATGTTATGGGTACCAAGGCATATGTTTATAAAATTGATTTTGATTATATTAATTTATGGGTTACAATAATTTTTATTTCGTATTTCAAATTTTTTGTCTAACCCATTGGATCCAAAAGGATTTTTGGATACCAAAATGAAGTTTTCTAGGTACAATCCACCGTGGGATACCAACCCTACCAACTCCTCGATTTGCGAAGACTTTCATTCAAACGGAGTTGATGGTGCTTAGGTAATGCACCAATGTAGGGGGAGCTTAATGTTGTAAGTATGATATTACATTTGGTATCCATGAGGGTTGAAAGCATGCTTGGTTAGAATCTATTTCTTTACATTGGTATCATTTTGTTTCTCCTAACATGATAGAATTGTGAATGCCATAAATGCTTTGAAATTCATATCTATTTTTGGCATGACATGTTTTTAAAAGTTATCATGATGATTTTCGTATTACTTTTATCACCTTGTCACCTCTCATCGCACACTTCACTTAGTTTTGATGTGCTTTTACTTTATGTTCATTTTCGATCGATATAGTGACATTTGATATTCTATGATGTGCACCACTCTTCTGATGGTTCATTCCTTTGTGCACATTTTATGTATGTCTCTGATATTGATTTCGTCGCTCAACGATTTATTTTGATTCAATAGCTTTAGTTGTATGAAAACATAGAATTGTTTTCCATGCACTAAAATAACTATAAATGTTGATATTGGAGAATAAATTCCTTTCATCAATACGTGAATTTACAATTGGTATTTTGATGACTTCATTTTTCGTTTTTCGACTAAGGTCTCTTTGGCACACCTTTAATATGTTTTGGTATTTTACTTTGGTGTCATTGGACCGAGGTCGTATTCTTCGACTCCCGTGTTTCATGTATTATTTGGCCATGATTTGTTATCATTGACTTCCTCCCGCACTTTTTGGATAATGCCAAAGGGGGAGAGATATAATAATGGCATGTGCTAAATGATAGTTTAGCATGAATCTAATTTGATATGTTAGATTCAGGGGGAGTTAAGAAAATATAAATGTATTTCAAATTCGATAACTGGATTTGTATTTTTAATTTTCCCGCCTGATTGATGCATATGTTTATTATTTCATATGGAACTAATGTGTCATCAATGCAGGGGGAGGAAGTAAATTTCATTTAGTACATTATTATTGATTATTATTTATGTTGGTTTGTCATCACCAAAAAGGGGAAGAATGTTGAGTATTGGACTCCCCCTATTTGGTTTTGGATGATGAGCAAACATAAATAAATCGTGAACTAACAATTTGTGGGCGCAGTTATAGAGATCGTCGCCAAATTCACGAGAACACTCAAAGCGACATCTTAAGACTTCTCAAAGCTCGTATTCAATGTCTAAATCTTCGTTGAAGCTTTTGGACCTTTTTGGAAGTCATGAAGATTTGATCGAAGCTTTCGAAGACCGTTCCTTAAGGTTTTATTCATAGTCTTTTAGCTTCGATTTATAGAATGTTAAGCCTTGAGTAATTCTTACTTGTCTCTCTTCATATCGCTCATATCTTAGAGCTAGGATTATCTTAGAAGCCATTAGAAACTTTCCCGAAGCCTATCGCTTCTTCCCTCGGCTTCTAGTGCATCTTAGTTGGTTCAAGTAGAGTCACCAACCGACTAGATGACGATCTAGTCGGTCGGCAACTCTTCTTGAACCGACTAGATGTCCTATCTCATTTCAGCTCAGCCATGTCGATCAATTAGTCGGTCAAAGAAGGTTCACCGACCGACTAGATGACGATCTAGTCGGTTAGGAATCCTTCTCAGACCGACTAGTTGAGCTTGCCTCTGTACAGCCCGAGATACTGTTTACAGTTAGTCGGTCCAAGAACATTCATCGACCGACTAGTTGTGAAACTAGTCGGTCAGCATTTGTTCTTAGACCGACTAGTGTAACTTGTATTCACCTTCGTGCATTTCACTCTTAGTCGGTCAAAGAACACTCACCGACCGACTAGTTGGCAAACTAGTCGGTTGGCAAGTCTTCTTAGACCGACTAGTTCATGTTGCCTGGAAATCACTCTTTTGGCTGTCGAGCTGTTAGTCGGTCCATGTTGAATCACCGACCGACTAGTTGATGAACTAGTCGGTCAGTGATCCTTCTTAGACCGACTAGTCTGCTTCAGATTTAGTTCCGTTGGAGATTTGAAAGCGACGTTTCTTTCTCTCTTTTCCCTTGATCCTTTAAATACCTGGAGGGGTTATTTCATAGGATCTAAGGCTGCTATTTCCAGAGTTCTATTGATTCAAAGAGAAGCTTTTCAACTCTCATCTTCAAGCTCTCCCATTCTCAAGAATCTCTCCCTCACTCTTATTCCTCAAGAGAGATTCATTGATTGTGAGCCTTCCAAGCCAAGGGCTTGATTCTAGGTCATCCATCTCATCCCTAGGCTTCCATTGCTGGTCATCTTCTTGAAGCTAGGGTTTGGTGACTCTTCCTCCATCAAAATCCTCTTTGCCCTAATTTGTACATGTGCAGTGGCTTCCCAGTGGCTTTGCGGAAGGAGAGGGAAAAGTAGGGTTTGCTGCCTTGGTTTGTGCGAGGAATAGGGGATAGGGGAAGGCTGTTGTCTTGTAGGGTAGAGAGAGTCACGTCGGGAAAGTGGGTGATGGGAATTGACGTGGGGAGATGGGGTTGACGTGGGGGCGGGTTAGTTAGGATATTTAATAGGATTAGATTAGATTTGATTTAAAAAACGTATCAGGTTTGGATTTGAATTTCAAAACTTAGAATATTTTATTATCAATTAAAGGGGATAAAGCGGGTAGGTCCAACGACGTCTAAAAGAAAAAACTACCTGGGTGATCATGACGTCGCAAGGGTCGCGAATACGGGGTCCGGTTACGTGCTAGCTCTAGGGAAGCGATAACAAAAATGGAACTCGAAAATACGCATACGATAATAAATCGACTACTAAAATATGCAACGAAGCAAAATACGCACTAAAATATGTTCGGTCGAAAAGGGGTCGTTACAGGTTCACTCATCCTCCTGCATGTCTATAATAAGGGGATTTTAATAATTGTCGTGTCGTACCTATCTGCGTTGCCTATAGCCCCTCAAAGGGCCGCCACCTTTGTCGTCATTACAGCTCCAGTCATCCTTTCCCCAATTGTAGTCATCAACATTCTCCCCAAAGCTTGAGTTCTCGTCATAATCACCCTGGAGGCAATACTCTCACGTTGGGGTGGGGCGCGCCAAAGCAACCCTCCTCGTAGGTTGGAAGTACTCGGTGTCTTCGCCTCTCTGTCGCATATTGCGACCGATGAAGGCCATAGAGCTCTTCCACGTCATCCTTAGGACTCTGCAGACGCCCAAAAGCGTCGTCGAAATCTTGACGGGCCCCTTGAACGCCCAGATGTTCCATCATTGGCTCATCTGGTAGCTGGCAGGCCGCCATTGGACCTCGAGTGCCTTGGCGTCCCAGCAGTGGGGCTGCAGGGCCATGGCGGCCCTGCGCTAGAGCTGCAGGGTTGGGAGGGCCCTACATACCCTGCAAGGGGCTGGGAGGTCCCTGGCGAGTGCTGCTAGGGTTTCTCCCCTTCGTGTGATCTTCTTTAGCTTCCTCGAAGTAGTTGTCAATATCAGAAAGCAATCTTTCCATGTATTCATCAACGTTTTCATTGTCCTCCAAAGTTGCTACATTTTGCCCTAGATTTGGTTGCCTTCCACTACTGAACCCTTCTCCGCCTTTAGTTCTGAAAATTGTTGAGTTAGGGTTTGTATGGAAGCACGTTATTGCGTTAAGGCTTGCATGATCGTTTCAAACTTTGACTCCACTCTCGTCTCCGATCTAAGTTCCTCTATAGATTTCATCAGATCTGCGACCACGCTACCGAGTTTCTCTTCCAAAGCTTCAGTCCTTCTCCATCGATTTTGTTTTCGTCATAAGGATCGTAGTGCTCTGATACCAAATTCATAGGATTCGATAAGGTTTTGATGGATAAAAGTAGGGTTTTTGGTAGAAAGGTAGGATTTTTAGTGGAAAGATAATATTTTTAGGGTTGGAAAGAGTGTTTGGCAAAGAAAGATGGGGTTTTAATTGATATAAACTGAAATAAAAGAAGATACATATATAAAGGTGAGTTCGTCGGAGAGTAACTCGTTCTCCCTTGGCTAGTTTAAGAGGTGGATCGCTCTCCCAAGCTTCTATTTGAGACGAAGACGCAAGCTCCAACAAAAGAGTTTCTTCTCTCAAGATTCAACACACATTCTCTAATCCTCATTGCCCCATATAAATACTAAACTGAAAATATAAAAGTACAAAAAGACCCCCCTAAAAATGAAAAATACGAAACGTCCCCAATACTTCAAAAATTCCAGATCTAACCTTTTTCATAAAATGCGATCTTATTAGAAAGGTTCCTCCCTCCTTGGTGAGAAGCCCAGAAATTTTAAATTTATCAATTCTTCCCCAAATCTCCCACAAAAATACCTAAATCTATCTCGTCATGCATCATACACTTTCTTTACAGATGAAAAAATAATAAATTATAGAAATACCCATTCAATCATAGAAATACTAGAAATTTCACGTCCATACAATGCATGTGGATCAAAGTAAAAATCCACACACATGAGGCAGAAACCACGTGCAGCCGGGAAACCACATGCAGCCGAAAATGAGAGGGAAGTGTGGATGTGTATGGGAATCATCTGGGGGTAAAGGGGGTAAAGGGGGTAAAAGGAGGGGTCTAAGTGCAAAAGAATGCGGGAGGCAAAGTGGTAAAAGACCGATGGCGAACCCGAAAATAGGTGGAAGAGGGATGTGTTTTTTAGTTATATGAAAAAGCAATGACAAGCTTGTACTTTAGGAGAAGAGGGGGGCTTATTTTTGGGTGCACCACAAAAACACCCCAAACCACACCCAAGCTCCCACCCAGCCCCAAGTGGTCCCCAACTTGATGATATGGCCAACCAATGGCCACATCTCTACACACCCTTTAGTCCTTGTAGGACAATGGCACACATGTAAATCCCTCTTTTATAGAATAGGACAATGGCACACATGTAAATCCCTCTTTTATAGAATAGGACAATGGCACACATGTAAATCCCTCTTTTATAATGTAAATCTTTTATACAATAGATTCTTTCTACATGGATGCCAAATAGTATCCTCCCCCCTTCCCCCCAATTGCCAACATTATATCTTCCTGCGATCTTCAGCATTTTTGCTTCTTGGATTTCTAATCACCTGCTATTCAATTTAACTACGTTCTCATTGCCAATATGGGGTGTTGGTAGCATGTGGAAAATGCTTGCAAGAGCAATTAGCAATGCTAAGAGCCTAGGAGCATATGGAGTCATTGAAGATTGGACAGTCAATTTAAATTGACTACTAATTCTCAGCTGTACCTTATTTGGCAGTTTGCATGACATCAGCACTACCAAAATAGATAATATTCAATGATAGGAATGCTTTGTGTATGTTCAGATTTTCTAATTTCATTTTCATGTGTGGAAGTGTTCTTGCTGATGATGGAGGTTAACCGCAGGTTAACTTTTTGTGTGACTCAGATTCTGGATGCCCCAACTGAGGAGGAAGTTATGCTGTTGTTGGAGATATTTGGGTGAGTCTGCTAAGGTTTTTTTCTTTCCTTTTTTGTTTGCTTCTGTTTTATTAGTCAGAGCTGAACAATTTCACAAGTTTGAGGCTAGACCCACTCTCAGAGGGATAAGGAATCAGTTCTGCGTATCACATGAATTTTGAAAACTCGTAACATTACATATACACAACTTATTCAGTTTTAGCTAGCAATTGGTTTTGCTAGCTATTAGTTTTCCCTCGTTAACGTCAGCCCACCGTTGGCATATTGTATATTGTACCTAACCAAAATCATAGCAAGGAAGAATTGAGATGGATCATTGATGACAGCCAAAAAAAATTGTTTCATAGAACAGTCACCAATGACATTACAACTATAGTAGAAAAAAGGTATAGTGATAACAATTTTATGTGGCTTGACAAAATGTTTCTTATGACCACCAAAAACTTGTCTACTTTCACTGGGAGAGCACTCAGATAGTTTCATTGTTGACCGGAGAGGATGGGAGATTAGTCACCTTTCAGTTGAATTCCCACAATATAACAAGGCAATGTTTCTTTATCTACCCTCCCTAGTTTTCTCTCTTGTCGGTGCCTCTCAACAGGCCATTATTACAACAGTTGGTTACCAAGCCTTTTACAGCCTATTAATGACTCTAGCGTACAGATGTCATTATAGAATGGTAGTTTGAATTGATTCCCATTGAAAGAAATAACTATGCACACATAATATTCTTATATTACTTAATTTGGAAGATCAAATTTAGATATGGTTTCAATAAGTTGGCCAGTTAAACTTCAATTTCTCTGCAGCAGAAACATGATACCTTTAAAAGAAATAAAAAACAAAAACAAAAGCAGTTTTCTCAATAAAGATGTTATATGATGGAAGAGCAACAAAATAGAGGCAAATAAGAAAGAAAAACAAGCAAAAGAAGCAATGACTTTCACTTGGTTCGGCAATGCCAATATATGAAGGGATAGCATTGGGAGAGTAATGACACGGGATGCGACATTACTGGCCTTCCTCCTATTTAATAACAGAGCACAAGATTATCAAGAATTCTCATCTTCTTTACCCATACCTTTTTCAATAATGTGGTTTCCTCTTATTATATAGTTGTTTCAACCATTGGCTACAAGGCAATGTAGGCTACTAAACCTAGGATTTATCATCAAATTATAACTTGTTTAATTCCCATTGGGAAACACACCAGACATCCTACGCAGACCTCAACCTGGAGAATCAGACCTGCTAATTCAGCTGGTTACATATAGATTCAGTGTACTCAAACATGTGATTGGGTTTAGTAGTCTTTTAGGTGAAACTCAATTTTTGTTGTCCAAAATGCTACCTCTGTGGGTTGTTTTTTGGCATCTTGAAATTTTCTTTCTTTGGCATCTTGCATTTCAACTTATTATAATTCTTTCAGCCTTATTGACCTCATCAACTTTGCGCAAGATTACCACTAAATATCAGCGTAAACCTTCTTTGTGACAACTGTTCCAGTTAAAACTTAAAACTACATACTGGTGTGCATATGTTTCCGGAAAGGAACTCCTTATCTCCATTTTCAAATTCTTCTGTCGTACATCGTTGGCTGACAGTGGTCGCAGAATCAAGTAGCATTATGTTGATCTTGTACGTCCTAGAATCTCACTGTTTCCTTTAGTTGCAATTATACAATGAAATTGATTAAAGCTTTGTCGGCGGAAATGGCCATGAAAAACAGTTGATGTAGCATCCTCAAGATGGAAAGCTATCATGTTTGGTTCTGGAAATGAGCACCACCATTTGAACTAATGGCTTGGTTGGGATGACTTATTTTAACACCTTAAAATGTGGTTTATATATCCCAAATTTGAGTCAATTGTTGGGTAATTTACCCTGATGAGAAAAGACAACATATACTAACATTAAGGTGACAAGGTGGTCATGCGCCACAGGTGGAAATTTTCCTCCTATTGCATTCTATAGCCTACACTTTCAAGCGTCAACTGCAAGACTACTATCCATTAAGATCTTCATAGCTAAAAGCCTAAAACGTAGGTCTATTAGAAGTCATGATTAGACATTGTTTACACACATTTTTAGTTCTGTAATATAATGCAGGACGTCAGTAGGTGAAGTAATTGCTTTTCCATTGATTGAAAACTTAAGTACTTAACTGGCATGGCTGGATTTGGAATCTAAGCATTTCTTGGGTTTATCATATGCAGAATCTGTTTGACAGGAGACAAGGGAGTCCACAGTATCATTATGAATAGTATACAACACCTTGCAAAAGCATTCTCAAGTTACCATGATGAAGTTTTGGTATGGCTGTTGTTACACTTCTTCTTTCCCCTTCCCCTACTATCTAGTATATTCAGAAGAGGTTATTGTACTTTGGCTGATACTGTACAGCTTCTGTAACGGGCCTTGTTTAAATGTAAGAAATGCTTTTCCATTTGTACTATAATGGTTTCTAAGATGTGCAAATTATAAGGCAGCAGATTGTTCTGGTATTCTCTTTAGTGCTAGTGACATACTTGGCCAATCTTCATTCTGGTCATGTCAGCCATGTGCAAAGCCTTTTCCTTTATGATATCATTGCTGCCACCCAATCTCTGATCTTTCCTGTTCTCCCTGACTACACCAGTTCACAGAACCCTCTACTTCAGATTGAAATTTTCATTCACATCAGGATGCGGCTTTCTCCTGAGGAGAAACTTGTTTATAGGATCTGCAATTTCCAGCTGTGCCTCCCTCTCATGCAAGGTTATCTCCACAACTGAGAGGGCTTTTCCAGAGTCTTCTGCCCTTAGCGTGTGGCCCAAGCTGATTGTCTTGATTGATTTTCCTTTTTCTCTTTTCCCCCTTGTTTTTCATCATCATACTTTTAAAATCTGTATAAAGCTTCTAGGAAAGGAAACTATTGCTTGATATCTGCCTCACACTATGTCATGTCAATAAATAGATGATGATCACATAAGCATGCATTCTTTAACTGCATATGAACCATTTTTGAATAACTCCATTACCTTGGTGTATCTAACAGTTTGAGGATTGGTTTTGGTAGAT
Source organism: Scilla litardierei (assembly GCA_030789695.1). Classification (NCBI taxonomy): domain Eukaryota; kingdom Viridiplantae; phylum Streptophyta; class Magnoliopsida; order Asparagales; family Asparagaceae; genus Scilla; species Scilla litardierei. Next base: position 140,548,988 of record CM061137.1, read on the forward strand.
ATTTACTTGTGTTTAAGAAACTTTCTTTTCTGACGTGATTTTGGTCTCATTTTATGTTTCATTTCCTTCCATACTAATTATCCATAGATATCGGCATTAAATTGCTAACCTCTTAAATAGCCTGAAAAAGATGAATTAGTTAACCTAAGCTTACTTTCAGGTAAAGCGAGACGAGTTGCTCCAGTTTGCTCAAAGTGCCATTTCAGGGGTGAAACTGAATACTGATCTAGCAAGGTATTTTTGCCGGGTTTGTTTGTAATGCTTTGGTCGTAATAGTTTCGAGTTTGTATATTGATCTCAATTATAGGCATGATTCTTTTTGTTAACTTGGGGAGGCGGGTTATGTTGTACTGTTCAGTTTTGCGAATAAACTAATGAAATATTAGACATAGTTTTTTAAAAGTGTGAAATTGCAAGTTATATGCTATGCACTTGTGTGTAAATGGTTAAATTGAAACACAGTTCACAAAAAAGACAAGTCTAAATATATAACCAACTCAAATATTTTTTGTTTGCGATTAAAAATGTATTCTTTAAGTTTTTTCTGCACTCATAAATGTGGAATAAGAGTTTATTATATAAGAAATATATTTATCCTTTACCCACTTTACCCACTGTATATATTTTAATGCTTCTGGTGAAATCCATTAAGAGTGTGCTTAATAGGTTCTTCATTGAAATATTTCTAAAAGTGTGGAACGGACATGGCTTCATTTTTTGAGCATGTAGAGAGTGTGGACATAGACACCCCCTTCATGGTCCTATTTTTTTTTTTGAAGAGGAGCATGGATACATTGCCTTAATTACCAGCTGCATTCCAATCAAGAAGGCATTGCAATGAAATGATCCTTGACCACATTTAGGGATTATACTGCACTTGTCCATCTATCTTATGATGGCATGAACTTTCCTATAAAGAGCATGTAGTCGGCAGAAAGAATGTCCAAATATCTATCTCAAGTTTGAATGGATTGGCTCCAATAATAATTAAAAATTCATAACATTAGAATATGAAACTTTTACCCTCAACTATCACTACAACTTCAGAGTGTTGGTACTATAGTGGGGACTTAAGGCACGCACTATGCAAGTTGCTTGTTCATAGGAAAATGACCAAAATCCTCCTTAATTAAACAGTTCAACGTTCTAGATGCATAGTGTGTTTTATTTTTTTATTTTATTTTAAGATTGTGACATTGAGGATGGTGAGGGAAAACTACCATATTGTATTTGACTCAGAGTGATGATGTGATTTTTACTATCTTAAGTCTTAACTCTCATACTTTGCTAAGTTTTGTGCCCAAGTTTTAGACATATCATTGTGAGTTTGTATATATGGTTGAATGAAAATTGTCTGTGAGAAGTCATCATTGAGTATATGATGCATCACGTGTGGAGTTCCAAGTTTCTGTATTCTTTCCACCTGCACTTGAACAAGGATTTGGGTGATAAGGGTTGCACACTTTTCACCAATGACATTTCTTTGGAATGAGCTTGACATCTGTTATCAGTTATTTGGGACCATATTTTACTTTCTCTTCAACTGAATATTCATTGGAGAATGCGTATTTATGAAACCAAAGCTGGTTTTAATCGAGATGAGTTGCATGAATTGGGGATTATCCTGATCTGACCTGCTAAAAGGGATTAAAAAGTGGGATTCCAAGCCATTGAAGCAGGCTGAAGCAGGTCTTCGAATGTGCAAAGTGGGCATGTTTTTTATAACTGCAGTTTTAAGCTTAAACAAAGCGCATGGTGGGCTGTTTCAGCTAAAGCAGGCATTTTGACTCCTTTCTGACAATGTGTGCTGTATATTTATGTATCCAGAATAACTTTCCTTCCACTCATTAAATCGTAGAGTACACATTTAGGTTATGGTCAGCACTTTGCAGTTTGCACTTCTTGGTCATGCCATTTTGATAAGAATTTCTAGGTTTTGGAACCGAACTTGGTGATAGAAATCTGTTTTTATTGGAATAATTTGGGCTACAAAGATAATTTGCCACGGTCGAGAGGTGGACCGATGTCCCAAACCACCTATTCGAGAGGATGTCCGCACTCTCCACAGAAGAGTGATCTAATCAACCTCCTTTGAGAACTATTACAAATTTCAGCATGAAAAACAGTCTCCTCCAGCCCTCGTAATAAAAACAATTAGACTTTCCCAAAATTACAGAAATGCACCCGGAACCCAAAATTACCAAAAATTCCCCTGAAGTTAATTTTCAGCCCCAATCCTCCTGCGCCGATGCTGATACGTGATGATTCCATCACATTCCTGGAAAGATTGCCCTATTAAGTGGGCGATATAATCAATTATTACTTATATGGAACAAGGAAAGGCCCTCTGCTGTATCTCTGTCACGCCCTGCAACCCGGGGTCGCATCATGTTTCGCAAATGATAGCAAGTTCTGCAGTTAACTAGTGAAAACAATTTAGACACAAGCAGAGATGCATAAAAATGCTTAACAAAAATTTTCATTTTATATACGAACGAGTTTACAAAATGCTATACATCATGCGATACGCATGCATTACAAAAGTACATCTGACACTATCATATAATTACATACACTACCTCTAATCAAAAATCAGTGGTCTAAACCGCGAAGTCTGGGTCCTCAAACTCTGGTGCCTCCTCTGTCTCTGGATCAACACCGGATGGTACAGCAGCAATGAAAACACTCCAGGTAAATCACAATGATTCTAAAATTTTGGAATTTAAAATATGTGAACATGAAAAAACATTGGCTAGGGGACAGGAACTAGGAACGGGCAATAGACTATACATCTTTATTAGAATGTAAGACCAACATGTGACATGGTGTTTTCATGATCCTATCAAACTATACCAAACCTAGGCTGTGAATCATATTGGAGAGTACAATAAGCAATCATTAGTCCACCTCAGAACCCGGGGCACTCACCTGGGCTAGGCCCAAAGTAGGAACAATAGGGGCCATAAGTCCAGAAGTAACAACGTGGAACTCGTTAATTAAGTCCGACGGTACACTAGGGGGTCAGATCCTGATTCAATGATGTGATCCTGACCGGAACAATATGATGCGGTCAAGTTATTAGAAGCATGGCTCCAGTCGCTCCCGCATTCTCATTAATATGATTTACCCCAAAACCCGTGAGTCTGAAGTGCCAAGTGTATGTTAGTGTAGTCTCTCTGTTCATCGGTGATATAGTCCAGGTGTTGTTCTACACAAATGTTTTAAAGCATGATTTCCAAGGTGAATTAAATTTTTTAAGCCACATTGAACTCAGTTCGTATGTTGGTGTGCCATGACATTCCAGTTCCAATCATATTTGCAATCATTCTAATTTATCAGATCCAAACATATATAATCCGCTGACTTTCAAATCCTTGATTCCATATCACACCTAATATATACCAATTAGTCCAATGTCATGTGCCACTAAATTATAGCAAATAATTTTAAGGAAGCATCATAATATTTAATATGCTTCAAACGTGCAAAAATTAAATATCTAAGCATGGACATCTACATGACAATTAATAAACATGATATTCTAGTATGCTACATAGACTAAAACTGGAATATAAATAGGAATAAGAGCAAACCTGCAAGTCGAGGAACGATTAGTGTCGCACCTTTGGAATTATGAGGGGAGGGACATTGGGGGAGGGAAATCTAGTAATCTCAAATAAATTTCATCATCGATAATTTCGGGACTTAACCATGTGTTCATGGTTTTTATATGATCCTTCAGGCAGAGTTTTAAGATCCTTCAGGCAGAAAACTTTGATCCTTCAGGCAGTAGCCTGGTTCATGATCCAACAGGCAGAAAATTCCATACTTTTCAACAGCCTTTGAGGCAAAACCCTTATATTCAATCATCGGGTAATTTCTAAGCCAATCTACGGCCTTTACCAAGCCTCAAGTGCAATAAAAACATTATCCGAATATGGGCAACTATGAAAAATCACAACAGATGTGATACGTGAATAATCCATTAGGCCAGTCACAAATATTTGGCCAAGGTGACCATTTTCAGTCACGGTTTAGTCATGGGGGTGCACTGTATACTGTAGAGGAAGAGGAAAAGCCAGATATTCCCAGGTAAGGGAGAAAATCACCAAAAACAGCCGCAGGCAAGGGGAAGAGACTCAACGGATCACTGTCAAGAGGGAGTCCCTTGGATTGTCATTTCGAAGGCCTATGGGCTGCAGCGAGAGTCACCGCAATGCCCGGAGCTCAGAAACATCATCGCAGGAACACGAGAAACACAATCCACCAATTTAAAAATAAAAAAATTAGAGAATTAAAGTGATTTTACCCGAATTGTTGTCTGATGAAGAAATCGGAAAGAAATCCAACTCCAGAGCACGAACTGAAACCAAACCCAGAGGAAAACCAGACTTTTTTCTTTTTGAAAAATATTTTTGTACCTAAAACCGAAAATTCCAAGGCCAATCGAGCTTAAATAGACGAAAGAAGGCGCCCGAAAGCTCAGAGTGGCGCTGTGGCTTTGCCACGAAGGCATTTGACGCCAGATCAGGGGTTTACGTGTCGAAGCCCTAATTTTAGGGCGCGGGAAAAATCATGAGGGGGAGACACGTGTTGCATGACGTGGAGCGAGGGGAGGGGAGGCCAACATGGTTTCCTTCGTGTCGAAGGAACGAAGAGAGAGGCTGTGTAAGTCGGCGAAAATTTCGTCGCCATCGCTCGTTCGAGCGAATCAAGAGAGAGGGAGACATCGTGGGAGAGAAAGTGAGGGGGAGAGACAGTAATTGGGGGTATGTGCACACGTGGGGGGAGAGAATTAAATAGGGGGAAATTGGGCCGAGCTTTTGTTTTGTTTTGTTTTTTAAACTGAGCCTTCACATTCTACCCTCTTGACATAAATATTCCGTCCTCGGAATTACAAAAACAAAACTAGGATACAACAAACAAATAAGGAAAACGCTCTCGCTTCTCGTCCTCTTTTTCCCAGGTGGACTCCCCAGGCGAGTCTCGATGCAACATCACTTTCACCAGATTGACAACTCTATTTCGAAGGACATTCTGCTGACGATCAATGATCCGAACTGGTTGTTCCTCATATGTCAGATCAGGCCACACTGTGATCTCAGAGTGATCAACAAATCAGGCCGCACTGTGATCTCAAAGTGATCAACAATATGTGTAGGATCCTCTACATACTTGTGCAGCTAGGATACATGGAATACAGCATGCACTCCTTCTAAGGATGAAGGTAATGCAAGTCTATATGTCACTTCACCCACGCGCTCTAAGATGTCAAAAGGCCCAATATAGCGAGAGCTGAGCTTCCCTCTCCATCCAAATCGGATCATGCCTCTAGTAGGAGAAATCTTCAAGAAAACATGGTCACTAGGCTGGAATTCTAAGTGTCTTCGCTTCGCATCTGCGGGATTTTGTCCTACACAAGGACACACCAACCCATATACAAGGGTTAGTCCTACACAAGGACGAAAACTCACACGCTCCCACAAAGGGAGAACACAAACCCTACACAAGGGTTAATCCTACACAAGAAAGAAAACTCTCACCAAGGGAAAAATTAACTCTTACAAAGAGAGTTAGGGTTTCAACAAAAGATGAAACAAAATAACACTAACCTATGCCTTGAAATGATCTTACCAATGTGAAGAAGGTATGCAAGTGTGAAACCCAAGTGCTTAAGAAGAGGCTTTGATTGCACTTGTTAATCTTTCTTTCTTCTAGGAATGAACCCTAACACTTCTCACTTGAGTGTATGAATGAAGAGAATAAAGATGTTCTCCAAGAAAGGAATGAGATTGAAATCCATTGGAGAAATTCATTAGAGCTTAGATGCTATAGCATAATAATGAAGCTCAATGAGGGAATGCAGGAGAAGATGCTTGATGAAGAGATTGAATGATCTTCAAAGTTTTCCAAGTGTTCTAAATGAACTAAGCCATCTTCTATATATATGACGCCAAAATAACCCAAAGAACCCGAGCAAAAAGCCAAGAAATCAGTTTTGCAACAGCTAGTTTTTGGCTGAAAACGGCTCAGACAGACGACTGATGAAGAGATATCAGGCGCCTGGTGTAACGGATAGATTTATTCCAACGGCTATAATCTGAGCCAGAACAGGTGACTGTAGAAGACTACACAAGTACCTGTACCACGATGTAGGCGCCTGTAAAGACTTCAGCAGGCAACTGACATAAGGGAGGTAATTGAGCTGGAAAATGGTAACTTACGCATGTGTGCATTAAGGCGACAGATGAACAACGTCCATGCACCTGAAGGTAGACAGGCGCCTCAGTCGGCTGTCACACAAGCTGGATTGAAGCACCGAATGACAAGTTACGCACATTAGTGCACCATGCGACTGATGAACAAAGTTCAGCCACCTGTTGGTTGACGCCTGTCAATAGAACATCAGTCGCCTGTACCAAAATGCTCAAGTATGAGTTAAGGAAATTTGACTTGAGCAAGTGCTTAACAACCGTCTGTTGAAGGATGGATATGCGCCTGGTGAGCACCAGTCGCCTGTCATGCCTTCAACAGGCGCATGTTGGAGGTCCAGTAACTCTAATTGAGTTATTGGTATGTGGAACCTATTAGATTGATTTCTATGATGATCCTAAGGTTTACTAAGATGGTAAATGCATATGCATGAATGATAGACCATCTAATCAAGGCATGACAATATCCTAGACTCAAAAAGAGAAAAGAAGAAATAAAGAAATACATGGATTACAGTTTGCTTCTCCTAGAGTTTATTCTTCAAGCTCTTGATACCTTGATTTTTTCCCCATCATCTTCCAAGCTTTGGCACCTCTTGATGAGCTTTCTTTCATTAAGCTCCAAGCTATGTCAATGCTCCTCTTAATATCCATCATCATGCTCCAAGTTTTGGCTTCATTAGATAATCTTTATGACTTCATACAAGCTTGAGCAATCCATCACTCTTGGAGATCTTTAAGATAACCATTGCATCATCCTCTAAGTTTTATGCTTTGTCTCATCAACATATAATCATTAAGATAAACTGAGACTAAAACATAAAATAGATTAGCACACTAACATAATGTATTGATAATCATCAAAACAACATTAGTCTTGACCCTTAAGAACTAACACATCCCAATTCAAGAGCGAGCGGCACTTTCTCCATACAAGGCTGCAAAAGGAGCCATGCCGATGCTGGCCTGATAACTGTTGTTATATGCAAACTCCACGAGATGAAGGTGATCTTCCCACGATCCCTTGAAGTCTAGCATACATGCACGTAACATATCCTCTAAAATCTGAATAGTGCAATCGGACTGACCATTTGTCTGTGGATGATAAGCAGAACTAAAACTCAGGTGTGTCCTCAGATGATCTTGTAAGCCTTTCCACGAATGTGACGTGAAACGAGTGTCTCTCTCTGAAACGATGCTCACATGAACTACATGAAGCCTAACATCTCCTCCATGTATTTCTTGGCAAGCACTTTTATGGACTGGTTAACTCTGAAGGGAATGACATGTGTTGACTTAGTCAATTGATCAACAATCACCAAGACATCATCATTATGCTTCGTGCTTCTAGGTAGTCCAGACACAAAATCCATCATAATGTGCAACCACTTTCATTCTGGCATAGGTAAAGGTTGTAATAAACAAGCAACACGATGATGTTCAGCCTTCACTTGCTGGCACACAATGCACTTCGCCACACTACTGGCAACATTTCTTTTCATACCATGCCACCAATAATGTTGCCTCGGGTCTTTATACATTTTGGTCCCGCCTGGATGAATGGAATATGGGGAACTATGTGCTTCTTTCAACAGTTCTTCTCGAATATTTCTAGATGGCACACAAATCCTGCTGTCATACCGTAAGGAGCCATCTTCATGAATTCGGAACTCTGTTCTCTGTCATGTTAACACCAGATTCCTAATCTTCTGCAACTTCTCATCACTTACCTGAGCCGCCTTGATCCTATCTACCAGAGTGGACTGAGTCTGCATATTCTTCAACGAGGCAGTCAGCCCAGGCAAAACCACATCTATCTCCATCTTTTCGATCTCTTGTTGCAGCCTCCACTGAGTTGTAAGTGTCATCACTACTGAAAGACGACTCAGTGCATCAGGTACGATATTGACCTTCACCTTCCTAGGATGATATTGAAGGTCAATATCATAATCTGCCATCAACTCTATCCATCGGCGTTGTCTCATGTTAAGCTCATTCTGTGTGGAGATATACTTCAAAATCTTATGTTCTGTAAATATCTTCACATGCTCTCCCAATAAGAAATGTCTCCACATCTTCAATGCAAAATAACCATCGCCAACTCCAAGTCATGGGTAGCATAATTCTTCTCATGATTCTTCAACTGCATGGATGCATAAGCTACAACTCTACCTTATTGATGTAATACGCATCAAGTCCTTCACCCGATGCATAACAAAATACTTCAAATCATCCCGTCCGATTATGAATAATTAAAATTGGGACGGATGTCGATCTCTTCTTTAGCTCCTGGAATGCTTCATCACATACCTTAGACCAGATGAACACCACATCCTTTCTCGTCAATCATGTCATAGGTTCTGCGATCTTCGAGAAATCCTTAATAAACCTACGATAATATCCAGCCATTCCCAAGATTCCTTCTCCAGACACTACATGGCTTAAATACGCCACCTAGTTCAGATAGAATTGACATTTGCTTAGTTTGGCAAACAGTTGGTATTGTCTCAGAGTTTCCAGAACCTTTCTTAAATGTTCAGTATGCTCTTGAGCATCCTTCGAATATATCAGGATTTCATCACGATAGACAACTTCAAACTTATCCAAGTACTCATATAGCACTAGGTTCATAAGGCTCATGAATACTGCCGGTGCATTGGTCACGCTAAATGGCATCACCAAGAACTCATAGTGCACGTATTTGGTCCTGAATGCAGTCTTATGAATATCCTCCCTTTTCACTCTCAACTGATGGAATCATGTCCTCAAATCCAACTTCGAATAAATGCTCCATCCTCCGAGTTAGTCAAAGATGTCATCGATACGAGGAAGAGGATATTTGTTCCTCACTGTTACCTTGTTCAATTCCCGGTAATCAACACGCATGTATCGAGTTCCATCCTTCTTTGATACCAACAATACAGGAGCACCCCAATATGATACGCTAGGTCATATCCACCACTTCTTCAGTAGTTCATTCAACTGTGTACAGACTTCTTCTAGTTCTGGTGGCACCATACGATATGGTTGCTTAGATATTGGCTGGGCGCTTGGTACCAAATCATTGGAAATTCAACGGCACGTTCTCGTGGTAATTTTATAAGATCGTCCGAAAACACGTTCATGAATTCCCGCACTATCTTTGGTATTTCTGGTTCATCAACCTCCGTGGCACTCACCACAGCTTTTGCTGGTCGGGCTCTAAATCGTATTGGCCCCTTAGACTTACTTCTGCTGATGAATACGAACTTTGGATGATCAGGCATCTCAAACACTACCTTCCTTTGGCAACAAGTCATTGATAGCATGAAATGTCACCAGCCAGTCCATCCCAAAGACAACATCAAAACTTGGCATCTCAATCACCAGGAAATCCGCAAATAGCTCCCATCCACAAATAACTACAGTGCACTGGGGATATTTACTGGTTGTCTTCACCATGCCACCACCAGTACTAACATTCCAATAGGTAGTCAAGGGTTCAATAGGAATGTTGTGTGCGCTAACAAATCGAGTGGCTAGGAAATAGCGTGAGGCTCCTGAATCGAATAATGTAAGGGCAGGTCTACCAGCGACTAGTACAATACGTAGTGTCAAGGATATTATGTCTAAGTAAATAGGTAACTAAATATGAAAGTAATTACTGAAAGCATGAAATTCTTACCAGTAATCACTTCACTAGTAGCCTCGGCCTCCACTGCCGGCATAATGGATGTCTGGCGCTTCGGAGGTGGTGCTTGTGATCTGGCCTGCTGAAAGACTTTCTTCTGGGGAGGAAGTGGTGGTCTACGTGGTGCATTCCCAGCCGGGGTAGGAGCAGGAGCATGAACATGAACATGAGCAAGGGGAGCTGGTGCTGCTGATCCTCTCTGCAGACAATCTCTGGTACTATGCTCCTTGGAACCACAAACCATGTAAAGGCCTAAACGCCATCGACACCCCTCATTATGATGACCACTCTTACCATAGTAGTGACATAGTGGACATGGCTGCTGCTGCTGTGGAGCCGGCCTCTTGAACTGAACCTATTGCACTGGCCGGTGTACATGTCTAGCTGGAGGCAATGGTCGTCGACTCGCCCCTTCGACGATAGCTATAGGTGGTGGTCGCCTTAAAGGGACAGACATGAGACGCTCCCGATCAGCTTCTCTCTATTAGTACTCGTACTCACATGCTGTCGCAAGTACCTCTGTATGGGTCTTCACGCCCAACCTAACCATCTTCTCCCGGAGCTTTATGTTCAAACCCTGCTTGAACCGTCGAGCTCGAGCTGCTGGAGTGGACACCATCTCTTTCGCGAATCTGCTGAGCATAGAGAACTCAACATCATACTCCTCAACAGTCCTGGTGCCCTGCTTCATATTGGTGAATATCGCCTCTAACTCCATCTGAGCCTCATGAGAAAAGAACTGGGCATTGAGTTGCTCCTTGATTGTATCCTAGGTGATAGGCTTCGGCAATCGATTCTCTATTGCATCCCACCAGATCCTGGCTCCCTCCTTTAGTTGTAACTTCGCAATCTTCACTCAGGATTCTGTGGGGATCTCTACTGCAGTCAGGTTGTGTACTGTGCTATGCAACCACTCCTCTGCATGTAAGTGATCCTCTCGACCAGTAAATGGAGCCGGACGCAGCGCTCGAAACTGCCGCACCCTCCAGTAGTCTTAGGCTCCTCACGAATAGCCTGAATAAGCTCTCGTAGGGCCTGATCCGAGATCTGATGGACTGTAGGGTTGCTCGAACCAGAGCCAGAAGCGTTCTGAGCCATCTTCACGATGCGCTCTCGACGATTGTAAACTCGCATGCGCCTGCCTTTACAGGGGCAATGTCAATTTAATTAAGCATCTTTATCACAATGCATCTTCACGAGGTTAGTTGCGAGGACTAGCATGGGCCACGAAGAAAAACATGTCACGCCCCGCAACCCTGGATCATCATGTTTCGTAAAGGATAGTAAGTCATGCAGTTAACCAGTGAAAACAATCTAGACACAAGTAGAGATGTATCAAAATGCTTAACAAAAATTTTCATTTATATATACGAACGAGTTTACAAAATACAATACATCATGCTATACGCATGCATTACAAAAGTACATATGAAAATATCATATAATTACATACACTACCTCTAATCAAAAGTCAGCGGTCTCAACCGCGAAGTCTGGGTCCTCAAATTTTGGTGCCTTCTCTATCTCTGGATTAACACCTGATGGTACAACAACAATGAAGACCCAGGTAAATCACAATGATTCTAAAATTTTGGAATTTAAAATATGTGAACATGGGAAAACCTTGGCTAGGGGACATGAACTAGAAATGGGTAACAGACTATACATCTTTATTAGAATGTAAGACAAACATGTAACATGGTGTTATCATGATTCTATCAAACTATACTAAACCTTGGAATCATATTGGAGAGTACAATAAGCAATCAGGAGTCCACATCAGTACCCAGAGCGCTCACCTGGGCCAGGCACAAAGTAGGAACAATAGAGGCCATGAGTCTAGAAGTAACAACGCGGAACTCATTAATTAAGTCCGGCGGTACACTATGGGTCAGATCCTGATTCAATGATGTGACCCTGGCCGAAACGACCTGATGTGGTCAAGTCATTAGGAGCGTGACTCCAGTCGCTCTTGCACTCTCACTAATATGATTTACCACAAGACCCGTGAGTCTGAAGTTCCAAGTGTATATTAGTGTACATCTCTCAATGCATCGGTGATATAGTCCAGCTGTTGTTCTACACAAATGTTTTAAAGCATGATTTCCAAGGTGAATTAAAATTTTAAAGCCACATTGAACTCAATTCGTATGTTTGTGTGTCGTGACATTGCGGTTCCAATCATATTTTTAATCATTCTAATTTATTAGATCTAAACATATATAATCCGCTGACTTTCAAATCCTTGTTTCCATATCACACCTAATATACCAATTAGTCCAATGTCATGTGCCACTAAATTATAGCAAATAATAATAAGGAAGCATCATAATATTTAACATGCTTCAAAAGTGCAAAAATTAAATATCTAAGCATGGACATCTACATGACAATTAATAAACATGATATTCTAGTATGCTACATAGACTGAAACTGGAATATAAATAGGAATAAGAGCGAACCTGCAAGTCGAGGTAACAATCAGTGTCGTACCTTTGGAATTATGAGGGGAGGGACAATGTGGGAGGGACAATCTAGTGATCTCAGATAAATTTCATCATCGATCATTTCGGGACTTAACCATGTGTTCATGGTTTTTATATGATCCTTCAAGCATCGTTTTATGATACTACGGGCAGAAGACTTTGATCCTTCAGGCAGTAGCCTGGTTCGAACTGGCAGAAAATTTCCATACTTTCCAACGGCCTTTGAGGCCAAACCCTCATCTTTAATCATCGGGTAATTTCTAAGCCAATCTACGACCTTTACCAAGCCTCAAGTGCAATAAAAATTATTATCCGAATATGGGCAACTATGAAAAATCCCAACAGATGTGCTAAGGGAGTAATCTCTTATGTCAGTCACAAATATTTGACCAAGGTGACCATTTTCAGTCACGGTTTAGTCATGGGGAGGCATTGCATACTATAGAGGAAGAGGGCAAGCCAGATAGTCCCAGTCAAGGGGAGAAAATCACCAAATACAGCCCGCCGGCAAGTGGAAGAGGCTCAACGGGTCACTGTCAAGAGGGAGTTCCTTGAATTGTCATTTCGAAGGCCTATGGGCTGCAGCGAGAGTCACTGTCATGCCCGGAGCTCAAAAACATCATCGCAGGAACAAGAGAAACACAATCCACAAATTTAAAAATCCAAAAATTAGAGAATCAAAGTGATTTTACCCGAAATTGTGGTCTGATGAAGAAATCGGAAAGAAATCCAACTCCGGAGCTCAAACCGAAACCAAATCTAGAGGAAAACATACTTTTTCTTTTTGAAAATTTTTTTGGTACCAAAAACCGAAAATTACATGGCCAATCAAGCTTAAATAGAGGAAAGAGTGCACCTGAAATAGAGGAAACATGCCCAATCTCAAACACCATGCTACTAGTTAGTTGCATGTTATGGCATCAGGTTCACTGACACGAGTAATGAAACTACACAAGGTACCTACTTAATGGCTCATATTGATATCATTTTAAGTTAAAGATTACCCAAAATTTTACATTATTCTATTAGTGATATTTGCAAACCAAAGTTCTCGAAGTTAGTCTCATTCATGTGTAGATTGTATGAGAAATTAAAAGTTTATTGTGGACTTTGTTTGAAGGGATGAACCTGAACGATGTTTACTACCTTTCCTGTTTTCTTTCTTTTGGTTTCAGAATAGATGCAGAAGCATCAAGTTTGTGGAAAAGGATTGATGGAATAGAAGCTTTGTTTTCTGATTCGAATGAAAGTTGCAGGGAAGCATCGGTGAAGACCGATTCTGCTGCTGTGGAGGTAATCATTCTGTTGATGTATCATGTTATTTCTGAGATATGGAAAGTCTTCGCCTACAGTTGAATATTCATGGAACTGTTTACAGAAGCAAAATGCAAACTATTGTTATAATTTGAAGAATGTGAGATGCATTATCTTGCATACAAGCATCACAGACTCACCAACGTGTACATAGTTTGTGTGGGCGGGTGGGTGGATGGATGGAGGGTGGAGGGTCTAAATTAAAAAAATTTCGTGAGAGTAAAAAAGGCCATATGAACGGTGATAGTGTAGTGGTATACTGGGCATCTTAACTTAAGTCTGGATCAGCATTTCTTCTTCTTTTTCCTTCTTTTTTAATTTTTAAATCTTCTTACATCATCAATTGAACCATTTCAGACCATTTCAGATGTATGTATGATTGCAATTATGTTTCCCCAGCTATAGCACGTAAAAAGCTTACCCCTGAACGAAAATGGTCACAACTAATTGATGCATAAATCATCATACTGAATGAGAGAGGGGCCCTCTCTTTTACTACAAAATTGAATGTTTAGAACTGATGAATGCAAGGACACTAACATGTTACCCCTAAATTGAAAATATAAAAGTGTAAATGTCATCTCAAAAATTAAATGGTGGGATACTAAGAAGCCTGGACATGACATGGAGCATGAACATTTGGCATAGAAATTCCAAAAGTAGTCTGCGCGCACACGTGGAGAGAGAGAGAGAGAGAGAGAGAGAGAGAGAGAGAGAGAGAGAGAGAGAGAGAGAGAGGTATCATGTGATACATGAGCGAAGTGTTCATATCTATGCTTGAAAATTCCATCTAATTTTTTAATGATTGACACCATTCATTTTAATCTTTATGTTTTAAAACCCATATACACTAACAATCTAGTGAAGCCAAAGCTCTTCCTTTTTGTTTTATGGATTTAAGAAGTTCTATTTGTTGCAAAGTGATGGGACTCAAGAGAGAGAGAGGCAAACTTTCTTAGCAAAAGAATGAGTAACCATGGCACTAGGCCATGGTTATCTATATATTCATGTAGAGAGGGGAGATGGAGGGCCTCAAGGAGACCAAGTGTCTCCATTACTCATAGTAATGGGGACCAATGACGTGGGTAATGAAGGAGGGGAGGCCAAAGGCCTCCCTCATTTATAACACTCCCCCTTACCCATTCATCACTTTGGTCTCAGCATCTGAGGCAAAGAGGGGTGGATACTTCTGGATCCAGAGTAAGTGTGTTTGCCTCGTTAAAACCTTAGCTGTGGAAAACCCAGTGGAAAAACCCAACAGCTTAAGGAAAAAGAGTGCAACCCACAGCTTACTCCCCTTGATCCGTACAAGCTTCAGGCTTGCAGGTCTTTCAATTGTCGCATACCAATGTTCTTTACAAGCTTTATAAAAGTACATTTGGCAAAGACTTAATAAAAAGATCAGCTAAGTTGTTGCAGGACTGGATCTGTCGAACTTCAATCTGCTTGTCGTTCTTTTGCTCGTGTGTCCAGAAGAATTTGGGAGAAATGTGCTTTGTCCTGTCGCCTTTGATGTAGCCCTTCTGAAGCTGAGCAATGCACGCGGCGTTGTCCTCAAATAGGGCAGTAGGCTCCAAATCACCGGTCTTCAGGCCAGTGGATTGGAGAATGTGTTAGACGACGGAGCGTAACCAAAAACATTCTCTGCTTGCTTCATGGATCGCGATGAGCTCTGCATGGTTGGAAGATGTAGCTGTTGTGGTTTGCTTTACCGATCTCCAGGAGATAGCAGTATCTCCGTAGGTAAATACAAAACCTGTCTGGGATTTTGCCGTATGCGGATCTGAGAGATAACCTGCATCAGCATAACCAAATAACTTGGGGAGGCACCTCTCTGGTAGTAAAGTCCCAGATCAATTGAACCCTGGAGGTATCGCAGAAGATGCTTTACTCCGTTCCAGTGGCGCTTTGTGGGCGCTGCACTGTGTCTGGCTAGGAGATTAACTGTAAACGCTACATCGGAACGCGTACAGTTAGCCAGATATAGAAGTGCTCCAATGACACTGATGTAGGGTACTTCAGGACCCAGTATCTCCTCCCCCTCTTCCAGTGGCCGGAAGGGATCCTTATGTACATCTAGTGATCTTACGACCATGGGAGTACCTAAAGGATGACATTTATCCATATGAAACTTGCGTAGAAGTTTCTTTGTATAATTAGATTGGTGTAATAGGATTCCACCTCTTAGGTGTTCTATCTGTAAGCCAAGACAATACTTTGTTTTGCCTAGGTCTTTCATTTCAAAAGTATGTTTTAGGCTTTCAGATATCTCATTGATCTCTGCAGGAGATCCTATGAGATTTAAGTCATCTACATATACTGCTATGATGACGAATCATGTTCCCGTTCTTTTGATAAAGATACACGGGCAGACTTCATTATTCGTGAATCCTTGCTGTGCAAGAAAATCACTAAGTCTGTTATACCACATCTTGCCCGATTGTTTTAGACCATATAATGATCTATGTAGCCTTACAGAGAATACGTCCTGAGGCATCTCTGTCATCTCTGGGGGTAGATTAAACCCATCAGGAAGTCTCATATAGATATTTTTATCTATATCACCATATAGATATGCAGTCACAACGTCCATGAGCTGCATTTCTAGGCTTTCCAGAGAAGTTAGGCTTATTATAAATCGGAATGTGATCGAATCCATGACAGGGGAATACGTATCTTCGTAATCAATCCTCGGTCTTTGGGAAAAACCCTGGGCTACAAGGCGTGCCTTGTAGCGAACGATCACATTATTTTCATCTCTTTTTCTTATGAAAACCCACTTATATCCCACAGGATTTACACCTACTGGTGTTTGGACTACTGGTCCAAAGACTTTGCGTTTCAAGAGTGAGTCCAGCTCTACTCTTATTGCCTCGTCCCACTTTGGCCAATCATCTCTGCATTTACATTCCGATAGAGATCGTGGTTCGACGTCATCGTCATATTCAGTGACGTGAACGGCAATATCGAACGCAAAATCGCCATAGACGACTATGCTATTTCTGTCCAGTACTTCTCCAGTACGTACAAAATTTAATGATGTTTCTCCGATTGTTTCCTCTGCCGGGGAAATTAAGAGGGGAGAAGTAGCTGGTCTGAGCTCAGCATCCTGTGGAGGGATAGTCTTAGTATCTCCAGGAGTCTTCCTCTTTCGAGGAACTTTATCTTTTGAACCTGGTGGGCGTCCTCTTTTCATTTGAGGTACATCCAATTCTGCTGCCGGTGGATTGCATCCATCTATGGGGATGTCAATCCTAGCTGACGTATTGGCAGCAGGGACGTGTGAACGGACAATCTTCTGGTTGTCTGTGAACTTATCCGGCAAAAGATGTACTGTATTCTGGATGTGAAGGATCTTCAGGATCTCATCTTCACACAGATTAGTACGCGGATCATATAGGGACAGACTTCTGGTCCCAACTAATGGTCTCAGTAGCTTCTGGCTTCTTAGACTGTGTGCCTAGTTTAGGAAAAATTTTCTCATCAAATTCACAGTCAGCAAAACGTGCCTTGAATGCGTCACCCGTCATGGGTTCAAGGTATCTGATAATAGAGGGCGAATCAAACCCAATATATATACCTAGACGACGCTGAGGACCCATTTTGGTCCTCTGAGGTGGTGCTATTGGGTCATATACCGCACAACCAAACACTCTCAACCGACCCATGCTCGAATTTGCCCAAAGAAGGAGATGTCACCCAAGACATAGCCAACTAGGGAGAATCTCCATTGATCAGCGCCTCTAGCCAATGCCGATTTCGCAACCATCGCCATTTTCAAACCATCCTCTTTGACCAACGGAGGGACATAAGTCATACCTGTATCCGAGTCTCATACCTGTATCCGAGTCATACTTCCGTATATTGGTGCAAACGTCCGCCCACGTCTGCTTGGAAGCCGTAGTGTCTATCTTAATCTCAATATTGGGTCTCTGGACTTTCTGTCAAACACCTTAAGCGCATTGTGGTTCTCAGGTCTTCGCGAGGTCTTCGCGACTGAATATGAGGTGGGTGCCCCTTACCACGAGGCAAATGGCGGAAAGCAAAACGATCTCCACCCCTTGAGTTGTCGTAACCACCGCCTGAAGAGGGGCCTCCCACTGCCCTAGCGGGACCCCACCTTCTTCCGCCGATCAACAACCCTCCAGTCATCATCAGTAGATCCTGACTTACCCAAGGCGCCGCTGTCAATACCGCTTGGATTACCTGAGGTTCTCACTCCTTCTCCATCTCGAAAAAGCCTGTCGATCGCGCCGCCTATCTCCGAGGCCTTAACGGAATCAACATTGCCCTTGCCGTGCACAGACGTAACCCCAGCCTTCGAAGTCCCCGCATCCCCAGACCCTACGCCACCGTCTTCATTCTGTGGACCACCGCTACCGCCTTGATCTCCCCATGTCGCCGCTCCGCAGGTCACGGTAGACGTCATTTTTATCCTTTTCATATATATAATTTATTCATTTTTATCCTTTTTCATATATATATGGTCCATTGTTCACTTCTTTTTAGACAATCGGTACCTTTCAAGGTGATCTTTATATTTTAAAACACCAACGATATAGTGACCTTACGCTTTTTTGATTCATTAATTTAGAGGTCAAAAAAAGTTCTATTTCTATTGAACTGTTTGATTTCCAATAATTTATTGTATGGGCAAAAATAGCAACCATAAGTTTTTTATATTCGTGTTTTTGAACATGTAGATCAACATAAATGATATCAATCATTCAAAAAAGAAGCGTGGAGTGAAATATTTGAGGAAATTTCCTTTTGTTACATGAGTTTCCTATTTTTCTCTATACAGACACAAGCTAGTACCCATGCAGTAAGTGATTGTTGGAAGATATCATATATAAAAAATAATTGTAATTGTAATTACTTTTTATTATTATAATAATAAACAAATTTATTTAAGTAAATTTATAGAATATTGGGATTCCTGTGAAACTTGAAAAATCAGTATAACTGTATTGGTTCAATTCATATGAGATTTAACACAAAGGATATAATTAAGAAAGAAATGAAAAAGTATGTAGAAATTTCATTACCTTTTGAATAAAAAATTTACAAAATTAGGATTTTTTTATAACAGCTTAAAAATTAATTAATCAATCCTAATTGGTTTAGGAGTCATTATTCGATTCTAATTAATGGTGTTCAATTCTAATTTGATCGAACTCTAAAATTTAAAATTTTCGTACGCTGGAAGTCCTTCTAAATGAGAAATTCTAGTTTAGGGGCATCAGTATGAACTGCAGCTGAATCTTTTTACACCAGTTCGAGGGAAATGTTCTACTTTTGTACTGATTGGTGTATGTACCATAGAATGAATTAGGGAGTTATGTGTTGGGCTACCAGGTGAATGTTACATTCATTAAGGTGTTTAAAAGAGAGGATTCGAACAAGAACTAAATTTTAATATTTCTTTTAATGAAGCTCTAGGCTAATAAAAGAAAAATCAATAGGAGAAAGTAATTTCCTTTTAAATGAAACTCTAGGCCCGTTAAAGAGAAATTAGTATCTTTTCTTTTTAATTAAGAAACTCTAGACGATGAGATGACGCAATGTGGTGCGAGACAACCCTACCAAAATTCTATTAATTCACAAAAAATCTCCAAAAATACAGGGTCAATTTTTTAAAACCCAATATGTTATTATCATCATCATTACACGCTCTAGTTTTAGGCATGTGCTTTGCATGTGAACATCTAGATTTTTAGAGTTTTATTGGATGAGGATTCTAATTTAATAGTCACATGTCAATCCAAATGAACTAAATTAAGATTTTGATAACAAATTTAAATTCTAATTTGTTCTTAATTTTATCCAATATTGCTTTGATGTGTATTCATTTCAAGCATAATAGGATTCTAATTTGACACAAATTTTTATTCTATACTTCCATTTATTTTGATTATATCTGTTTTAATTAATTTTACTATTTATGTACTTATATAAACACTTATTATATATATTTTGAGATTTAAGTAATGAGTTTTGACTCAGAAACTATGAATAGCAAATATGCTAAATCAATTGAGATTCTGATTTAATGAGTCTCCTCGTATAACTCTAATACAATAAATTATATTTCAATAGAATTTTTAAATAATAATTATATTTGTATTACCAAAACTACCCCAAGATGAAAAAAGAGAGGGGGGATAATGTTTAGATCAATATGCTTTTACAGATAGTTACACACGCTTACTTTGGATGAGAACTAGTTTTTTACTATAGGGTTTGTGAGAGCTCCATGGTGGGCCATCCTATTAATAGTCTGCACTTTTCATCTTGCTCACGCTGTTTGCATCCAAAATAGTCGAGCTGTGAGACATCAAGCATATTCAAAACTTATTTCCCCTTCATCAAAAGGTATCTTCAACAACTAAGATGGCATGTTTTTTGGAATTTAGTGAAGGGGTAAGAAGAATTAGGAACACTTGACTTCCAATTTCTTTCATAATTTAAATGTATAGAAAAGATAAATGATATCGATTGTGCATGAAACTGCTTACCAAAGAGTTCTAATGAACCTTCTCCGGAGAACTATTCTTACGAGAAATTTCCATTTATATGCATTTATGTATGTACATATGCATGTGTATGTTTATGTGTGCACACGCGCGCGCGTGTGTGTGTGTGTGTGTGTGTGTGTGTGTGTCTTGCATGCATAGAAATTGATTTATTTTTCTGCATCATTTAAGTTTTCCATTGGGTGTTGTAGGGCATGAAAGAAGCCCTTGAAGAAGTCCAGTTGTGCTCTAAACTTGAAGAGCTAATACTAAAGAAGAGGTCCATAAACAATGGAGATTCAGTTGAGATGCATACTGAGAAGGCATGTTTGTGAATTTCATCGTTTGTTTTATGTGTATATTAATTATCCTGTTACCAGGCATCAAATTCATGCTTTTAATTTATATGCGTATTTCTTTCTCTTTTCCTTTTTTAAAATCTTGACTTTGGGTGACTTTATAGCTAAACAAATTGAACAGATGCAGCAAAGTCTACAAAAATGAAATAAAATGTGGACATGTTTTTATGAACCAACTTGCCTGAGTTTATTATGGTATCTTCTCAATATGCTTTGAATTGCATGGAATACTTGTCTTTTGTCCCATTTCTTTGCAACTACCTCAAAAGTAAGACATTCAAGTAACCGGGACAAATAATATAATGCATCTTTTGTAGATTTGTGTATGAGGCAGTCTAAGTGTATGCGCCACGTTACTCCTTATTTGTTTAAAAGTCCAAATAGATCAATAGTGATGACCTTTCTACAATGAACCGCCATTTAAATATGAAAGCATTTGTAATTGTTGAAAATAGGAGAAAATAGATTTCGAAAGCTATACTCCAAACATGGGTATTAGTGCTGTTCAAGATGAATATTATTAGGAATATAATTCATTTTTTACTTCTTATTTAACCATAAAATTTAAAACTGAAAGAATACAATTTATATTTCTAAAAGTAGAAACTTTCTGAATTTTAATAAAACGTTAATACTCTTCCTTAAGCTGGATCACGAATTCATATTCTCATAGCTTGGTAAACGTCCTAAAAACACTAAAAGGTTTGTTTCATAAGTTAGTCGACTAAGTAGTCGATTTAACGTGTCGTTTCAATAATCTGATCCAAAACCTTCTCTTGATTAGATGACTATTGATCTCTATATAATTCTATTTGTTTTGTAGATGAAAGCTTGACTGTTGCACTTAATGACCATAGGCTATTCTAATAATACTTCAATTATTCTGACTCACATTTTTCATTTGCCATGGCTCTATTTTTAGATTCAGCATTTGATTGAGAGACTGTTGATTGCTTCTTTATTTTTCAAGACATCAAGTTTCTTCCCATAAAAACAGAATAATCTGATGTATATCGCCGATCATTTGGAAACCATCCAAATTTACATTACTATAGCACTCATTTTGAAGATTTTAATGGTTTTTGTGTAATAACCCACGTCCTAAAACACTAAACCAATATTAGAGTACTAGAAATTACCCGTGCACGGAGGAACCCCCCTCCCCCACGAACAGGGCGCGGTGCACGCATGCAACCGAAAAGGAGCAAGAAGTGTGGGTGTGTGTGTCGGTATCGTCAGGAGGAAAAAATGGAAGCTAAAAGTGCTAGAATGCAAAACCCCAAAGGAAAACACGCAAATAAATGGGATGTTAGTGGGCCAGGGTTTTTTTCTTTTCTTTTTTTCTTAGTGGGGGATTCCCCCACGGCCGATGTGGATGTTGCCCCATCATGTCACGCCCCGCTTTCCAGAGGCGAGACTTTTTTATATAATGCAGGTCTTACTGGTAAAACAATATAGCTATGAGCAGAGATATATCAACATATTCATATAAAATTTCGCATTAAACAGTACAGGGAAATGCAAGTACTCACAACCTTCAATATCAGGAGTCCACGATCTCCACAGTGAAGTTAGTATCCTCAAATGATTGGATCTCCTTGTAAACCTGCGTGGCACCTAACGGTGCCACGAAATGCAGAGCCACCAGCAATCAGTGGTAAATCACAGTAATTCTAGAATTTGGAATTAAGCAGTGTGCAAGCATGAACATAGAAGTAATTAAGACATGCATGGAAATAAAGCAGAAACTGGAAGGAAGTAACTAAAATCAGGCATGCAAAGACAGTTACACTTTAGAGTTATGTTTCCTAATAGTTATATCAATCCTAGGTCGTGAATCATATTGGAGAGTAAAGTAAGCAATCAGGAGTCCATCTTGTACCACGGATGCACTCGCCCGGACCGAACCCTTAGAAATAAGGAGGGAAGCCCTTACATAGGAACATGAAAGGGTTTGAGTGAGCCCTTACATAGAAACATGTAAGGCTTTGAGTCCTTGCATAGAAAAACGAGGAGGACACCCCATACATTGAAAGCGGAAGGGCAGTGACGAGGAGGACAGCCCAACATTGAAAGCAGGAGGGCAGTGACGAGGAGGACAGCCCATACATTGAATGCAGGATGGCAGTGCCCTTACATTGAACCAAGGAGTGCATTGAGTCCTTACATAGAAACAAGGAGGACATCACTTACATTGAAACCAGTAGGGCAGCGCCCTTACATAGAACCAAGGAGGGCTTGGAGTGTGATTCATTGGTTGTATTTATGTCATTGTTCTCAGAGTTGACATGTCATAATATTGTTGTAGAAATAACACATTTAAATCATGTAATAGTTGTGGTAGATCCAAATTGTGGGTGTTACTTTAGCATGCATCATAAAAAGTAAATGAGGCAGTCTTCCAACAAGTTCAAGGGTCACATCAACATCATTTTTCGTTTGCATGGCTATGGGTTCTATGCAATCCATTCCATATATGTACATGTTACCAACAATCTTCAAGAGTCAGCATTTCAATGACACATTCATGTATTTCCAATATTTCAAGAGTCCTAGCAATTAATTTCCAATATGTTCAATTGATATATCAATTGTGAGAGAACCAAGATTTATTTTATCCAAGCTTAGCCCCAAACCGAATCATGTCTTCTAATTTGATGTTAGAAATATTTATCTAATCATCTGCATACTTAAAATAATTCCACAATAGTTTAGGAACAAAGTCATGCCTTTTTTAACTTCATGTAATTCATGTTTCAGCTCTTGGGAATAAGTAGCTCTTGGGAATAAGTAGCAAAAAGCCCATAGGAAAATATAGCAAGAACAAAACACACAGAATATTTAGCAAGGCAAAGGTCCACATTTCCAACACCTTTTAATAGCAGGAAGCCCAAATGATCCAACAGCAAGAGCAAAAAGCCTGTAGAAACAACAACAGCCAAGCCCAAAAAAACAAAAGAAACAGCAGCTGGCCCAAGCTGGCCTGCAAGCCTACTGGACTCTGGCACAGGTGGCCAAAGGCGTGTGTGGGCCTGGGAGCAAAGCCCCTGGGGGGCTCGAGCTGGGGCAAATCCCCTTTGCGGCTTGAGGGGCAAAGCCCCTTACGGGCTTGGTCAGCAAGCCCAGGGACCCGGTCCCTGGGGCTGAAACAAAGTAGGGGGCTCCGCCCCCTGCTATAATGAAACCATGGTATTCCCCTGTAGAAAACCAGGGGCGGTGCCCCCTTTTTAAGACAAGCTGCCCCCTGCTGTAAATGAGCAAAGCCTCCCGCTGCAGAAAACCCGGGGCGAGGCCCCTTTTTTAATGCAAGCAGGGGCTAGGCCCCTGCTGTAAATGAAGACGGACTGCCCCTGTAGAATTGCAGGGGCGGAGTCCCTTTTTAAGCAAGGGGCGGAGTCCCATGCTGTAAATAGGCAGGTGTAACGCACCAGGCACGGTTATCGTCACACTCTCAAGAGTTTTGCAGGTCTTGCAGATACCAGCGAAGGCAATATAGTTTAAACAGGAAATATTTAAGGCCAGGATAAAAATACTCATTTTATTTCAACCTTCAAATGAATTACAAAGTCTAAAACAGAAATGAACTACATCGGTCAACAAAGAATAGTACTGAAAGAGAAAATAACTAAAAGAAAGGTAAAAACTCTCCTGATAACACTAAGGATCAAAAATCCGCGTCCTCAACAGGAAAAGCAGACTTCTCGTCCTACGGAGCCTCCTCTTCAAGTTGGGTATCGCCTGATGAAATTGAACCACCATTAACAAAAGTAGATTGCATCCATATTAAGCAGTTAATTAATTTATTTGCAGAAATTGACAGGCACAAAAAGAGAACTGTAAAAGAAATTACTGACATGGCAACAATGTTGATAACAGTAAGTTCTAGTTATTAACCAAGAGAATTTAGTGTTGACTTATAAGAGGAGAACACCATGTGCAACATGAAGTCCACTTTGGACTGCAGGGTGCTAACCTGGACCGAGTATAAAGGTTAAATTGTCCGAGAACTCAGGATTCATAAAAAGGAAATCCTCCCAGATAGGGGCCATAAGCATGACTTCAATTGCTCACACACCTTCTCAATTATAAGTTACCTCATACCCGTGATGTCATGTGTAGTTCTATTTCTAGGGTGTCGAATATCGTGTTCATGTAGTTGTCACATCCTAAATTAGATAATTAGATAGTAATGCAAATCTATATTCAGGATTGTCATGTCTTGTGCAAGAAACAGGTGTATCAAATGTTATTTTATAAACACAATGCATAGCTCCTAATTATATAATTTAGTGGGATCAACGGCTAGATGCACATGTCCACTTAACATTCAGGAATCGTTATCCATTTAACATAAATAAGTCTAGCAATTACCAGGGGCACTTTTAAAACGCATGCTAAAAAGAGAACAATTATTATAAATGGCAAAAGGTAAATGAAAGTGATAAGAGCCTACAAAGAGTAAATGAAAAGTTAAATAAAAACATAAGAACGAATCAGATTTATGTTGGCACCTTTATAAGTTGTGGTCTACCTGCCTAGAGGAGTTGCTGGGACCAAAATTTACATAAAAGAGAAACAAGAAGTTGAGCCAATGACATTGTAATAACGGAGGTACACGATTACAACTACTAAACTGAACTTATAATGTCAAAACATGGCTGAATTGATAAGGCGAACTGTAGGCGAACATGGCTGAATTGATAAGGCGAAATGTAAGCGAACAGAACTGGGTTTATAAGGCAAACTGTATGGCAACTGACTGAACGTATAATGTGGACTGTAGGCAAACTGACCCCTCAAACAACACGAGTAGCAAGCACATGTCCCAACTTCAAACAACATACAGGAACTGACCCAAACAGCTTACCAAAAACAAAAACCCCAAATTGGATATTATAAGGACTCAACGCCATGCAAACAGACAACCGAAACTACAGGCAACTAAGCATAAATTAGCAAGCAGGTTAGGACTCAAACAGCAAGCAATAACAGACAACCCACGCCTGAGCCTTCCACCCCGACGGCCAACCACAACCAAATGAGTAACGCAAAAGCCCAACTCGAAGACATCGAACATCGGCAAAATTGCCGTAAACTTTGGGTGGTGCCAAACGATTTCATTGGGGGAAAATCCCCTTTTAGGAAAAAAAACGCATGAATCATCATTTTCATTCAGAAGAATAAATAATTAGAAGCTTAATAAGGACGAATCTACCTGAACCGAGAATTTGCGTAGGAAAATAAGAGATCCGAAGCCAACAGAGCAAATCCGAAAATAAAAGAGCAGAAATTGAAGCCCTTGAAAGCAGTCGAAACCAAAAGAGCAAAATTGAAGCCCCCATAGTAAGATCGGAACCTCAAAACCAAGAGTCGAACCCCAGAAGCTAAAGCCGAAAACTTTTAAAGAGAGATAAATTTCACGTAAATAAACCCTAGAAAAACATCACATATAAGTAGAGGAGCGGATAAGGGAAAAAGATCTTATCGCTTGAAGATCGGAGTCAAAATCGTCGGGATCTCCTCACGAGAAAATCGCACGTCGAAGGATATGATTTGGGTTTTGAAAACCCTAGAATCTCTCATGAAGTGATCGTGCGTCGATTGGATAAGGTCGGGTTTGAATCGGAACTGATCGATTGGGTTTCGAAAAACCCTAGTTTTTCCGCCGTCACTCGTCGCGAGAGAGAAAAGAACGCATGAAAGAAAACGATCGGAAGAGTTCGCCTGGGCTTGGGTCGAAAAGAGAATGCGAGAGAGAGAGAAAGTCGGGGGTTTTTGAGTTGGGTGGGTGCGTGCGTGAGTGGGGGTGAGAGAGATGAGTTGGGTTATTTAAATAAAGAATAATAAAAAACTTGTGGGCCTTAGGATTATAAAAGAAAACGAGCCATTACAGCAGGGGTTGCTCTGCAGAAATACAGGGGCATCTCCCCCCCTTTAATATATAGCCCTTCATCCAAACAAAAACATGGGCTGCACACGGAACAAATTTCATCGGGATCAAATTCCTCAACTTAAATAATTCAACATGCTCAAACTATTATCGCATTTCAAAAGGATAAATCCTCAAAAATAATCCGAAATAATGGAATCAAAGGGACTTACAGTGCACCATAGACGACGAAAATTTCAAGGATTCCCCGTTCAAACCCTCCACCAACGGTAGTTGCTTGATCCACGAAGAAATCGATGTCCTAACGGAAGATCCGAACCAAAATTCGAAGGAAACTGAAAATCCACTAAATGAAGAGCTCTGAATTTTTTTGGTAAAGAACTTGTTTTCACCTTTAATCCTCTCAGAAAGAGGAATTGAAATTTATAGAACCGGGACGGGGACATGAGACCTACATCGATAGTGCAGGATGAAGAAAACTTCGTCGAAGGAGTTAATGAATGAGGACGAACGAACTCCCACACTCGCAGATGAAATATGAGGGATAGAAATGTAAGGCAACTTTGAAGTTGGTCGGCAATTGAAAGATTGAGACATGAGACATACGTGAGGGGGATGAATATGGGTTGTTGGGGAAAATTAATAAAGATGGATGAGCGTTCGGTTTTGGTGGCCGAAGAAAAAAAGAGTGAAGATGGATTCTTTTTTCCTCTCTTGAATTAATGTAAGTGGGGCAGGGAAAATAAAATGAGGGGAGTATGTCTATTGACCAACAGAATGAGGGAAAGAGAGAAAGTGTGGGATATTAAATGGGTTGTTGGGATGGGTCTTTACATTGGACCTATTTTGTAAGATAGACTAGAAATTACTCGTGCACAAAGTGCATGGCGTAGAAATCCACACGAACAGGATGCATGGCACACACACAATCGAAAAGGAGCGAGAAGTGTGCGTGTGTGTATCGTCGGGAGGTAAAAGAGCCTAAATGCAAAAAGAAAACCTCAAGTGCAAAAATGCAAATAAATGAGATGGTGTTGGGGGGGCTTTTTTATTTTGAGTGGGGGATCCACACAGTAGATGGGACTGTACCACATAGGACACAGCCGTAGGGAGTCCCCCTGTAATGTAATATAGATGTGAACTATTGCACCCAATGAGCTGTACAATGAGCATTAAGAATTAATTGACAAAGCTTAGAAAAAAATATATCTAGACATAATCGTGACGTTATTGAATTTACCCACCAACGTCCAACAACACATATACTTTCAGTTAACAAATCAAGTACATTCTTTGAGATGAGGACATATCATGATGAGATAGAGCAACCTTAATCCCTAATAAATATCACAGTTATCTTTAATTCTTTGTTTGAAACTTTGAAGATAGAAAAGTCTTCTGTCGATGTCGATGTTTACCGTTGTCATCTCTTGACACATCACTAATTGTCTACAACATGTATCTCTCTGTGTGTGTCTTGAGAATAGATGGAATGATTGATAACATATTGATGCATTCAAACTCAATAACAACATTATTAAATATGCAAACCTTGCTTCTAGAGTATGCTTAAGATCATACGACTTTTTGATACGACAAACCAACTCAGACTTCTCCTTAGCAACATACCTAAGAGGTTACTTTATGTAATACTTCCTTATAAAGATCATCATGAAGAAATACATTGTTGATATTAAGATGATGTAAGCATCAATGAAAAAGTGTTGCTAATGATAAAAGGTCAAGGGAAAATATCTTGGTAATCGAAGAAAAGTCTTGGAATAATCAAGTTCATAAATCTGATTATGAGGCAAGCTTTTCATTTTTCAAGAGTACTATAGGGATGAATTTTGATATTTTATAGTATATACCTGACGACAACCAACAATATACTTATCAGGAGGAAGAGGAACCAAGTTTTGGTATCATAAGGGTACAAAGCTAGTATCTTATCATCCATTACAACTTTCCATCCAAAATGACGTAAAGCTTCCAAGGATATTATCAAAAGCAACAGCAAAGGATGAATTGAACAAAAAGATTATCAAAGTTTAAAATTGGCTTGAATTGCATGCATGTTTATCTTTTCTCTTTATGATGGGCATATCTAAATCTATTGCTCCATTAGAATTAGATTTTAAAGTATCAACAACATGCATAGAATCGTATGTCTACATGATCGATATAGGAAATCAAAATAGAATATTTTTCAAAATAAAGGTAACACATCACACCGAGGTATTTGTGTTGGTTATATAGGAAAATACAATATGAATACAATTTGAAGTATAATTCATAATTCGATGCATTATATGACTAATGTTCTATCGTTGAAAACTATAATTCCTATCTTTAAAGTAATTCATATTTAGAAACATATTATTCTTTAACAACCATAAACAACTTTCTTCATTTTACTGTATGCATTTGAATGTTAACCTAAAAAATCATGAGTGAGTGGTGTAGGAAAGTATGATGGTTGTGAAGATTGTATTGGTGGTTGTAAAGACTCTGTGAAGTAAAAGTTGACAAATGTGTAGGAACAAAGAACTTAAGTAACTCAATGAGATCCAATTAATTATATGAAAAAGAAAAGTAAGAAGTGACCTCAAAGAAAGCAACATCTGCATTAGTAAGGAAGAGATAAAGTGTAGGATTATAACACCTAATTCCTTTGTGTATATGCACATCTTAAGAAGATGCATTTAATTACCTCAGGGGTTACCTTATTTATCTTGATATCATGCTCATCAACAAAACATTTGCAATGAAAATATACTCTTATGAGGAAATATTTATCATGAAGTAAAGATGATAGCATCTAGTTTGTCGAATAACAAGATGTAAGAACCAATTCGTGCTAAATAATTTTAGGAACATTCTAATAAAATAACGGAGCACCAATGACTTTTGAAAGTTTTTTTCCATATGTTATCATCCCATTTTGTTGAAAAGTATATGCATGAAGATGATGACTAATACATAATTCCATGTTCAAGTATAAAATCATGTATAGACTGTGAATTACTTTTTTGTGTTATCACTTTGTAGAATTCTCACAGATATGTTAAACTGAGTTTGAATTTCAGGACAAAATGTATAAAAATTGAACAATCTTTCATAAATAAATATTTACCGCAAGAGAAAAATTATCCATAAATATAACAAAATACCTAGAACCTAACTTCTAAATTTAGCATACTCACATGACTCATACTCTTAAAGATTTAGTATAAGACGTGAAATATCATTACATATCTTTTGGTACACGATGTTGTTTAGCATAATGATACGATCCGGTTGATCGTATAATCAAATCAGCGATTTAAAAATGGAAAAAAATATAAATATTGGAATTTTTATTGAAAAGTTAGCAAAGAACAAAAGATAATTGGATCTCCTTCTAGACGAAACCCTATCTTCTAGCTTTGGATGAACAGATCAAAGCCTAAGCACATTCACAAAGATACTTAATTGTTCTTCATAAATAAGTATAAAAGACAAGACGGCTAGCCCTAGATTAAATAGAAAAGGGGAATTACTAATCTAGTCTGAAAAGACTGGAATACTCCTAGACCCACTAAACCCACTAAGTCATGTCCCCTGTCTCCTGCGCCAGCAGTAAGTCCTCCAAGGTGGGCTCGAGTCGTGGTGGGGTTCGGCTAAAGGTGGGCCCGCCTGTGCGGGTGGGGTGTCCGCATCAATACCCCCTAAAAGAGCCACATTGTCCTCAAGGTTGAAATTTGGAAACTGCTCCTTGACTACATTGTACGCCTCCCAAGTAGCGTCACAGTCTGGTAACCCCGTCCAGTAAATCAAAATCTCCTTCCGCAGTCCCACCCCCTGACAAACCGTTCTCACCGTCAGTGGCTCCAACAGTACCTCCATGTCCTCAGCGAGTGTCGGTGGCAGAGTGAAAGAGGCTGCTTGATCCCCAATCGCTCTCCGGAGCTGTGACACATGAAACACCGGGTGTATCGTCGAAGAGGGTGGCAACCTCAGCCGGTATGCCACTTGGCCAATCTTTGCCTCAATCTGATAAGGGCTGTAGTATCGAGCTGTCAGCTTCTTGTTTCGCCTCTGCCAATGAATTCTGTCGGTATGGCCACAGCTTCAGGTACACCACATCGCCCTCCTGAAAGTGCACATCCCGACAATGCCCATCTGCTCTAGTCTTCATCACATGTTGTGTCCTCAACAGATGCTTCCTCAACTCTTCCAGCAGACCATCCCTCTCGCCCATATACTCCTCCACCTGCGATACCGAGGTCTGCCTGTCTCCAAACTGCAACAATGGTGGAGGATCACGTCCATATAGGACCCGAAAAGGTGTCATCCCGGTTGCCAAATGGTACGAGGTGTCGTACCAATAC
Organism: Scilla litardierei; assembly: GCA_030789695.1. NCBI lineage: Eukaryota > Viridiplantae > Streptophyta > Magnoliopsida > Asparagales > Asparagaceae > Scilla > Scilla litardierei. Next base: position 140,579,807 of record CM061137.1, read on the forward strand.
TCAGCCCAATCCAACCACCTGTACCACTGACGAGGTGTCTCCGAAGCGACACACCGCAGATAAGTCTCTATACCGCGGTTTACCACCTCCGTCTGACCGTTCGTCTGTGGATGATACGATATACTCCTCTTCAGGACCGTACCCTGCACCCGAAAAAGCTCCCCCAAGAATCTGCTCATGATGCTCATGAAGACATTGTTTCTGTCGGACACTATGAAGGCCGGTAACCCATGCAGCCTGATCATCTCCCGAGTAAAGGCCGCAGCCACTGAGACGGCAATATAAGGATGCCACAAAGGGATGAAGTGGGCGTACTTGCTCAATCGATCCACCACTACGAATATCACTGAGTATCCCTCTGACCGTGGTAACCCGTCAATGAAGTCCATTGTGACCTCCTCCCAGACCCTCTCCGGTAAAGCCAACGGCTGTAACAACCCTGATGGTGGCATGGTCATATGCTTGTAACACTGGCAAACGTCACAAGCTGCCACCAAACGTGCAATACACCTTCGCATCCCTGGCCAGAACACCTCACGGGCCATCCTCGTGTAAGTCTGCTGCACACCCGAGTGGCCCCCGTCACCGAGTTGTTAAACTCCTGGAAAAGGACCGGTATAAAAACCGAGGTCCGCGGCAACACCAACCTCCCCTGATATAATCGCCTGTGCCCTGCCAGCGAATAACCCGTCGGTCCCTCCTCCCCGCTCTGTAGCACCTCGCGGATCTGCCGCAGCTCTACGTCCTCCTCTGCCTCCCGTAACATCGGCTCCCCGTCCAACCACATAGGTAGAGACAGAGCACTCAAGTCGGCTCCCGCCTCTCTGCGGGACAAGGCATCAGCGGCCTTGTTCTCCAGTCAGGACCGGTACTCGATGTCAAAGCGGTATCCTACCAGCTTGGATAGTCACCGCCGATGCTCCTCAGTTATCAACCTCTGCTCCAACATATACTTTAGACTCCACTCGTCCGTCCTGACCACGAAATCTCTCCCCAACAGATATGGCCGGCACTTCTGCACCATCAAGAATATAGCCATAAGCTCCCTCTCATATACCGACTTCAGCCGTGCTCAAGCTGACAGCACCTGACTGAAATAGGCTACCGGTCGCCCTTCCTGCATCAACACAGCTCCCAATCCATAACCCGACGCATCTGTCTCTACCACAAAGGACATGTTGAAGTCAGGTAAAGCCAGCACTAGTGCTGTCGTCATTGCCACCTTCAAGGCCTCAAAAGCCTTGATGGCGTCCTCCCCCCACTTGAAACCATCCTTCTTTAGCTGTTCGGTAAGGGGCCAGGCTATGATGCTGTACCCCTTAACGAACTTCTTGTAGTAGCCCGTCAGCCCAAGGAATCCTCGAAGTGCCCTCAGTGTCATCGGTACCGGCCAATCCAGCATCGCCTCTATCTTCAACCGGTCGGCCTCTACCCTGTCGCTGACACAACATGCCCCAGGTACTCGACCCATGTCTTGCCAAAACTACACTTCTTCCGGTTGGCGAACAACTGGTGCGCCAACAGCTCCTGGAAGACAACCTCCAAGTGGCACACGTGCTCCTCCATGCTCCTGCTATAGACCAGTATGTCGTCTAAGAAAACCGGTATAAACCTCTGCAGGAATGGCTAGAAGACCGTGTTCATCAAGGCCTGGAATGTCGAAAGGGGCGTTCGTCAAGCTAAAAGGCATGACCAAGAACTCGTAATTACCCTCGTGGGTGTGAAATGCCGTCTTTGGCACATCCTTTGGCCTCATCAAGAGCTGGTGGTACCCCGCTCTCAGGTCGATCTTAGAAAAGACCACCGCTCCGTGCAACTCATCCAGCAACTCGTCGATCACCGGAATGGAAAACTTGTTTGTGACAGTTTCCTTATTTAGCGCCTGGTAATCAACGCAGAACCACCAACACCCTTCCTTCTTCTTCACCAGCTGCACTGGGCTAGAAAAAGGGCTCACACTGGGTTGGATCACCCAGCCTACAGCATCTCCCGCACCATCTGTTCGATCTCATTCTTCTGCACATACGGGTACCTGTATGGCCGCACACTGATTGGTGATGCCCCCACGCAGCATGATCGCTTGCTCATGTCCTTTCGCTTGAGGTAGCCCCTGCGGACTCTGAAACACCTTCTGGTACTGCTCCAGCACTGGCTTCACCTCCCCTGGGGTTTCCTCCTGCTGCTCATCTCTCTTTGTCGACATCCCCTAAAACTCCACCAGGAACCCCTCACCCTCATCCCGCAACGTCCGAGTGATTGCCTTAAAGTCCACCACTGCAAAACACAGAGTCGTGTCCCCAGTCAGTACAACCGTCGGCTCCCCATCCTGGAACTCCATCCTGAGGAGTTTCTAGTTGACCTTTATCTCCCACAGCTGCTTCAGCCACTACACCCCAAAGATAATGTCAACGTTGTCCAACTCCAAAGGCAAGAAATCCTTTACCACCTGTAGCCCCGGCAACCTCAGACACACCCCCTTGAACAACTCCTTACTCTCCTCCAGCTTCCACGTACCCAGTAGTACAGTGAACTTCTCCATCGTACTCAACTCTAGCCCCATGACGCTCCACAATTCTCCCCGATATGAAATTTTGGGTCGCCTCACTATCAATGAGCACCGTCACCACCTCCTCTACTAACAGCCATGATAACTTCATGGTATGATTCGGGGTGAATCCTACCACGGAGTTCAGGGATACCTCTGCCACGTCCATGTGCACGTGCTCAACCTCACTCTCCTCTGTCATCACAGGCTCCCCATCATCAGCATATTCCTCCTCGCCTGGCACTATCACAATCTACAGCAGCTTGCTCATGACCAAGACTGAATTTTCCATCACATCTGAAACAGAGGCCTGCAGCTCGTCTCGCCCTCATATCGGCCTCAATCAGCCGCCTCCCTAGTATCACTGGTCGTGCCTCCACTCTCTTCTCTCCAGTGACCTCTGGTGCTACTGTGACCCCTTTCGGTGGGACCGGTATTGTCTGGCTGCCCTGGCCCTGGCCCCGGCCCCCCAAGCCCCTCGAATGTGTCGCTGCTCTGCATGCTTCTCCTCCGCTTTGTGGGCCAGGCGAAGGACATCCTCCAAGGTCCTCGGGCTCTGCATCCGCAACTCCGCTCGTATAGAATGCTTCAATCCCCTTATGAAATTCCCAATCATGACCTCATCCGTCACCCCCTTCACCCTGCTATTCAGCATCTCAAACTTCTCCACGAAGTCTCTCACTGTACCCTCCTGCCTCAGAGCTGAAAGCTGCTCATAAAAGTCGCCCACGTGGTCTCCTGAAATCAATCGACAATATGTACTGATAGCTCCTCCCAAGTGCGAAAAGGGGTCCGCGCCACCTTCCATCGGTACCATGGCTGGGCCTTGCTCTCGAAATAGATCCCGATTGCTCTCAAGACCTCCTCCATCAATCTCATCACCTGAAAGTAGCGCTCCGCTCGGTAGACCCAACCATCAGGATCTGTACCGTCAAATATCGGCATCTGCAGCTTCATCAGTCGGCGATCAGCATTGATGTCCCCACTCTGTCCCCCATCTCTGCCACGACTACCATCCCAACCCAAACCTCCACCAAGCACCTCCACTTAGCCTCCATCATCCCCTCCGTGCAGCTCCTCAGGCCAACTAGGCCTCTTCCAAGCCTCAGTCTGGTAGTAGTACCCTGTAAACTCCGGTGGTCGCGCAAAAGTGGGCCCTTCGGCCCCTCCGTACTGCTGGGCAGGCGCTGTCCGGCCTCCCAAATAGCCCTCCGGACCTTGCCCATGCCTCGGGAAGCCCTCAAAAGTCTGTCTGGGGTCGACCACTGGTCTCGACCCCAGTGAAAAAGTCTCCGTCCTCCAGAATTGGCCCGCAGGGGCTTCTATGACGGCGTCCAGCCCCATCCTCCTCCGTGCCGTGACACCCCTCCTGGGGTGGGGGCAAACCCCGCAACACCCCCGAAGGGGGCTGCGGTGTTTGTCGCACCTTGATTTGGGGCCGCGGGACCTGCGAAAACCCCGCAGGGGCCCGCCCAGCCCGCCGCGCCATCGAAAGGGGATGCGCCTCCTCCCGCACCCCCGCGAGGGGGTGCAGTTGTTGCGACAGACCTGGGGGGGATCTGTCGTTGCCGCCGCAGGCCTAGTTGGGCATGCCGAAGTTGCAACAAGCCCAAAAGGGCCTGCCGATGCTGTCGCGGGCCCGGAGGGGTCTGCCGAAGAATCCCCAGGTTCGGCGGGGCCTGTCAAAGAAAACTCAGGCCAGGATGGGCCTGCCGCCTTATGAACAGGGCCGGACGGCCCTGTTGCTTGCTGCGCGGGACTGGAGAAGCCTGTTGGAGCCGCCATCGCCCTCGGTTGACCTAGGGCTGCTGATTCGAGCGTGGAATCGCCCTGGATCTCCGCCTCTTGGATCACCTTGTCCCGATCTCCTCCTTTTCATGCCGTTAGGGTTTGTAACATCGCCATCATCGCCGGAATTGACGCAGTGGGTTCTCTTAATAATTTCAGATCCGACTTGGCTTCTTTTAACCCTTGGAGATCGTGACTTGTTTGCGCGGCCTCCTTCCTCATGGTCCAGAGTTCAACCTAGATGTCTTCTTGCGAGTGGGCGTGATCCTTGATTGAATCTCCCATAGTTTTCTTCATCCCTTCAATCTCACGATTGATATCTTCTCGGAGACTTTGAATCTTCTCGTCTATCAGATCCGTCTTCCCTCTCGTATTCGCCGCCATCAGATCTCACCGCTCTGACACTAATTTGATACGATCCGGTTGATCGTATAATCAAATCAACGATTAAAAAGTAGAAAAAAATATATAAAGTGGAATTTTTATAGAAAGTTAGCGAAGAACAAAAGATAATTAGATCTTCTTCGAGACGAAATCCTATCTCCTAGCTTTGGATGAACGGACCAAAGCCTAAGCACCTTCACAAAGATACTTAATTGTTCTTCACAAATAAGCATAAAAGACAAGACGGCTAGCCCTAGATTAAATAGAAAAGGGAAATTACTAATCTAGTCTGAAAATACTAGAATACCCTTAAACCCACTAAACCGACTAAGTCATGTCTCCCCGTCTCATGCGCCGGCAGTAAGTCCTCTAAGGTGAGTTCGAGTCGTGGCGGGGTTCGGCTAAAGGTGGGCCCGCCTGTGCGGGTGGGGTGTCCGCATCACATATCCACACGATCATACTTCAAAAATTTTGAACGACCTAAAGTGGGAATCAAGTTCTTTAAATTTTCCAATGAGGGATGGCCTATGAGATTGGACTTGCAATGAAAAACATCGCGACTAAATAAGCAACATAATAATGAAAGTAGTTTCACCAATTATCTCATTTGTCTTCAAATCATATGAAAAACAACATAATTAGGGGTAAATGTAAATTGAGTACTGAATATTTTTAAGTAAGTTAACCAATATACTATTAATTATTAAATAAAAAACAAGCCGAAGACAAGTAAACAAATGACGTAGGATGTTTCACACTTATGTTACTTTGATTGAAGATCCATCAGTTACGGTAAAAAGGGAACAATTATGGATTCCGTATATGAGAGAATAGGCTAGGTGTACATGACATACGATTAGTGGCCCACAGAATCAATTATATGCGGTTGAAAAGTAAAAGAACTGGATGATAAATGTTGAGTGTGGTTCTATTTTTGCTAACGTGTAATGGAAGTTAATGATTTTTGTGCAATCTGTTATTGTAAGAACCAAGAATACTCGTCTTCAGATGACCAAAATTAGAGCCAGTGTGAGAACTTGTTGTAGTTAGTAGCAGTGGCAATACGATGAGGTCGCCCAAATAAATACCCATAATAGTCATGAGCGTGATTATCTTTCCCATAATAAGTGCACCTTCGAGTTTAACCAAGAAAGTCATTACAGTCTCTTCTACTACAAAACCCACCATGATGAGTAGCACAAGCACTATTAGTAGGAAAAGATTGTAATGAATACCAAGTCTTGTTTCTAGAACCATGATGAGCAGTGCAAGCATCACTACCTAACCAGTCTTGTTGCTTCTAGAAACAAGTGTACTTTTCAATTTTTTTAGCTTATAACGACCAAGGACAACGCCAACCCAACGACGACAACGGCAACAGATCAAAACAACCAACCACCTAAGAATAACCAACCACCAACCAGCATCATTTTCAACCAATGATAACCAATAATCTATAAATATATGAAATGCAAACTTATGTGGCGTATATGAAGTTGACGAGTCTGCCCAAAAAACATAAAGGTGACCCAATAACAACTAATCAACGTCTACTGTGTGGTCAAAATTCGCGACAAAGATGAGGTCGAAAACGACGAATATGGAGACATATACATATTTTAGCACAATACACCACCACAGCAAAATTACTGTACTGTAGTTTTTTAGGGAACGGAGAGAGTCCAAGAAAGTTAAGGTTAGGATTTTGAATTGGTGAAAGAGAGGGAAAATTTCTGGGGGTCCCTCTGTAACGATGGTAGCAAAATGGTGGCTGGGAGTTTAGGTTATATTTGGGTATGATTGAGGATTTTGGGAAGAATGGGAAGAAGAAGAGAGGCTATGATATCATGTTGAATGTAAGCGAAAATATTATTGGTAATAAAGGTCACATCCCAAGTAGAGGTACTAGTGTCGTTTGTATTGCCAAAAATACAAGTACAATCAAATTACAATTCATATTTGACTCCTTATTTGACCTACTCTAAAATTGGAAGAATTTAATTCCTAGTTTTAAACGGAAAAGCCTCCTAATTCTAATATAATTTTAGTTGATATTGCCATTCTCCATCAATACTGCCCGTCATTTGGTGTATGAAGTATGAACTCATGATTTCATGCACTGCATCTTAATCAGAACAAGTGAGAACTTCTTCTTGCAATCAATATCACGTTATAAGAGACTACTACTACAGCAAATCATCATTTTGAAACTAATACTTTACCGAAGCATTTTTCTGCTTGTTGAACATATAAATTTTCTCTGGTTTGTTGTTCAACTGATATTTTGTATATCTGCTATTTCATGATGTATTTTCTATGGCATGTGATTATGAAACATCATTTAACGAAGTTATAATAGATTGCATATTTTGTTTGCTCTTTTGAATTATGTTATTAATATTATCTTCTGCACAACTGTCAGGTCAATAAGTTAAAAATTCTTGCAGAATCTCTTGCTAACTCATCGTCAAAGGCAGAAATGCGTATTTCAGATCACAGGTCCAGCTCTTATATCTGTTTGTTCTCTGAAAAATTGGAATTCATGTGTTATCTCATGTTTAATTTATAACTCTATTCTAAAGAAATAAATTGATATTTCTAGGATCTGACCAGGTCAATTCCTGCATTGATGTCTGTCAGAGTTTCGAGAAAATGTGGAAAAGGAAGTCCCCAGCACGCACGCACACACACCCCCCCCCCCCCCCAAAAAAAAAAAAAACAAAACAAAAAAAACAAAAAAAAATGTAGGGCCATTCTCTTTTTATGTGGTAGGTAGCACACTCCACGTGAACAGCGACACTTGGATGTGACATACGCAAGAAGGGTTTGGTAAATAATAGTCTACATTTTCACAATGGAATGCTGGAAAACTCCATAGGAATGCGTACACATGAGTAGTACAATGATGGGTGTCTTTATGGGAGGCCCTAGCTTGGGGCTCTACAATAGTTGGGTGGCCTTCCCTTTTTTTTCCTCCCTGTTCTGTAATGGCAGTGGTCTGGAGGTGCGAGTGATGGTGGATGACTCAATAGGAAACCCTACCCCAGGGATCTACAATAGTTGGGTGGCCTTTCATTCTTTTTTCCCCCTGTTCTGTGATGGCTGTGATTTTGGGGTGGGAGTGATGGTAATGTTTTGGGAGGCAGCTGTGTTTGATTACTGTGTCCTTATCATGCTATACACAGCACATGTTATAATGTTAAATAATAAATTGCTAAACCATAAAAATCATGGGCTAATTTTCAGAAAACTACCTTTATGTTTCACCATTTTCCCAATACGAACTTTGAAAATAACAAAAAACTATCCTAAACTTCACTTTTCTCAAATTAATCATCCAACTTGTTACGAGATACAATTCTAAAATGTTATTCAAAGATTGGTGATTTTTTTGAGACTTATAAATATGTTGGAGGAAGTAATTTGAGTATGCTTAGAAAATTCATGTAGTTTTCTCTTAATGACGTTCGAGAACTAATTTGAAAAAGTGAAGTTAGGGTAATTTTTTGTTATTTTGAAAGTTTAGGATTGTTTTTGGGGAATGATGAAACATAAAGGTAGTTTTCTTAAAATTAGCCAAAATCAAATTCAAAGAAATGGACAAAGCTTTAAGAAACTGTGATAAAAATGCATCAAATCATTACTCGGATAACCTAGTCTTTTGGCTTTATGGATGAAAAATTACCATTGAAATTTTAGAGATCAACTTAACCAATCCTTTTGATATCAAGTTGAGATTTACGTTTCTGGAACAGGACTACGAGCAGCGTGACCCTGGTGATTCCCACTGTATTTTTTTCACTATAATGCATAGGATTTTAGAGCATTCTCAAATTTTCATAGCAATGTGATCTCTAGAGTTTCGTAGGTCATTTAATAAATTGATTTAACCGGGTAAAGGAGTTGGTCATAATATCTCTTCTTAGTTTGTAAGATGGCATCTCAGTTTCTTTGTTGATATAAAGTGCTTTAACTGGGTAAAGGAGTTGGTCATAATATCTCATCTTAGTTTGCAGATATCTCGGTTTCCTAGTTGATACTTCTCCAGTTGCTTTTTTCTTGATCTATGGGAAACGTGTTTATATGTAAAATTTGAGAATGCTCTAAAATCCTATGAAATTTTTGAATATAAAAAAATGCACTTTACAGTTCTATTGAAAATCTATCTATGTCCATGGCAACATTTGTTACTGCCAAGCAAGACAAGCTTGATTGTAATGGTATTCAGATCTTGTTATCAAAAAAAATTCCATGGATAATATATTTACTATGTGATTTAATTTTTTTCGTCCACATTAATTGCAGGCATCAGCTGGAAGAGGCTCTCAACTTCCGTGTGGCTAAAGCCAGTGAAGTCAATGATACTGAGAAGGTACCCAAGAAAGACAGATATGCATATAAAACTTACTAAAACCAGCAAATGAAAACATTGATTCAGTTTTATGGTATTTCATGCTGCATGTCATTATTGGTGAATGTTACATGTTTTCCCTCCCATTCTGCTTGGAAGCTCGATTCTACTTTTAAAATTCTCACATTCATTTTAAGCGATGATATCACACACATGCACATAAAGATGAATCGCTCTCTCTCATTCAGTGCAACCTGCAAAAGCTACCCAAACTCACATTGGTAATAAGTAGTGATTTTACTTGGTAAACAGGAGAATATATAGATA
>CM061137.1:140589701-140613700 GCA_030789695.1 Scilla litardierei
CAGACGAGGATGATCCATCTATACACTTGCGGGTAGCTCAGCTATACGAACGGAGGGGCATCTACTTCGCGAATCAACCTAGCTATACAAATGGGGATGACCCATCTATACCCTTGCGGGCATCTCAGCTATACGAACGGAGGGGCATCCCCTTTGCGGGCCGACCAACCTATACGAATGGTGATGACCCATCGGCTCACCTACCTATGTGATCGAAAGCTACTCCCTTAGGGTTTGAGCTAGCTTCACCAACTGGGTAACGAGTTCCATACAACAAGGAGCATGTGACCCTCCAACTGAGATATAAGTTTGTTATGCAACAGCTAACACACAACATCCTACCAATGCATAAGTTCGAGTTGTTGAGGGGCAAGCAGACAATAGTATGCTCTACTGGTGAGATAACCAATAAGGTATTTCACGACAAGATGAACATTCATTTCCTATGACAAACTTTATTCTATTTATACAAAAAGTGGAGCCCTATGTCCGAAAATGAGCGATGAATTCACGATGCGGTAGAATCATGAGAACGATCCTCCATGGCTGCAGCTTCTTTAAATGGAGGTATTGACATCAGGGCTTCATCATTCTTCCCTTCAGTTTCATCTTCGGACATCAATATCAGCTAATAAAAGTCAATCCCTGAAGTGGGGAACTTGCGCTCGATTTCCATCCGACATCGTGAGAAGCTTGCCTTAAATAACTCATTGATGGGGCCAAGGATTTTTTTTGTATTTCTCCACCCATCCTCTACAATATTCGAAGGGTCGATCCCCTCTGACACAACTAGCTAAGCTCGAAGGTCGGCTTTCTCTGCCTTCCACTTTCTCTCTCACTCAAGCAGCTGAGCTCGAAGATCGGCTTCCTTCGTCCTCCACTTCCTCTCCCCATCAAGCAGCCGTTCCTCTGCATGCTTCCTGAGAGTTACCTCCTCAAGCAGTTGTTGCTTGGCCTGCCTCTTGAGGGTCGCCTCATATTTAACTCTTATTCTTATCGTTGTCAATTCCTTATCTATCTCCTCCATTCGAGATGTGAGCTTGACCTCGGGAAGTGAAAATCTCTCCAATTTCTTCTTCACCTCTTCGATAGCCTTTTAGGAGGTAGATATCCATTTCTGCTTACCACTTAAATTGTCCTCATAATTGGCCACCGCCGATGAGTGTCGTCATAATTCAGCCGCCACCGAGGCCAATTGTATATCACAAGGTAAAGAGGAGGTTAAATTTAGTACATGGGATTGATGAGAAAGAAAGGTAGTTACCCACTTGGTGACTCTATTGGACCATAAAGGTGGCCAGCCTCTCGTAATTTACCTTCTACAGAATGACCCTATCCCGAGGAAGAATTGAATTCTCAACGAGCCAGGAGGCAACCCACAGTTCATGAAGGTTGACTCCACATTTTCCACTGGGCAAGTGAACTTACAAAGCTTATCCTTAGGACATTCTGGTGGAGCTTGAGGGGACATGTCTTCCAATAAGATCGACCTGAACTCAGGAGGGATCCCGTCAGCCAATGGTACCAGAGGGTGGAGACCACCCATGACCAAGTATCCTTGTAAAGGCATGATTCTTGAGGCGGCGTCGATCCCTTCGAAGATTCCTCCTGAGGAGGGGCCCGAACTTGCTCAGGGGCCACGATTCGAGCCTCGGCTACATCAATGTCATCAATGTTTAGAGAGCTCGGGCTCGTGACGGTGACTTCACCCCTCCTCTTCTTTTCTTTGGCTCTTTCAGCCTCTGCCATGGTACATAGCCTTTTCTTCTTTAAGCCCTGAACCTTCTGAGTAATGTCTCGGGCCACTTGGGATGGGCTCCCAACAACCTTGACCAAGCTTCATTCAAGTTGGACCACCTCTTGAAAAGGTGAACTCCCTTCAAATGTTTGAAGAGAATCTCAGAAGGCATCTTGAAGTTCAGGATCGACCTGATACTCTTGCCCGACCACATCTATGAGAATAAAAAAAGGGTTAGGCAAAAGCAAAGCCGAACAAGAGGTTAAGAAAGTATATTGCCCTCTACCCAAACTGTCCTTAGCAGAGTTATAGCGGATAGGATCTTTGACAATGATCTGAGGTGCTCTGGCACGGTAAGTACGTGTGCCTATAACTCATCTTTTGAGAGGGGCACTTCCTCATTGGCAACGAGTCCCAAAAGCTCTGAACGAGTAAGGAAGACCACTACGTCTGGGAAGGTCACAAAGACAAATTTTTCTTTCCATCCGCGGTTGGAGCTTGGAAGATATCTGATTAGCTGTCTATTCCCGCTCGCAGTGATGTAATACCATATGGTGGATACATGGATATTCAATTGAAATAAGTAGTTGAACAACGTCAGGGTCGGCTCTTCTCCGGTCAGCATGTAGAGTACGATGAAGCCGACCAGATATCCCACTGAGTTGGGCATCAGCTGTCAAAGGGAGAGCCCCAGTGCATTTAGCACTTAGGGAATGAAAGGGTGCATGGGGAAGCGAACCCCATGACGGAAAGCTTTTGCATATACCCCCACTTCACATTCTCCAGGGAAGCAAACCATTTCATTCGCCAAAGGAATCCGAACCTGATAAGGAAATCAGACATAATCTCCTTAAAGTGTGTGAAGCTGATCAACCAACACTTCAGAGGCTTGGTTGGCAACTGCGTCAGGTAGGACGAGATTTCCTTTACTATCTTGTGAGATTGGGGTCTCAGGATTGACAGGGACAAGAGCCAAGATTTTCTCCTTTCTCTACAATTTGCCCTGAAGGGTTAGCGTCCACCAGGGCCTCATCCAAGTTTAGGAGATCTCCAATGCGAGATATCGGAGACGAAGCAAACTATGCTCTTTCCATCTCTTCCCATTGTCTAGCGACCCCAGATGTTGAAGAAGAAGCCATAGAGGAAATCCTCAAAGGGGAACGAAAATGACGAAGAAGGCAAAGGGTTTATTTTTGAATGTTCAAACGAGAAAGTTCGCATCATTCCCCTCTTTTTCTTATTTATACTGCAGACTACCCCTCCACGATTGGGCCAAACCTATAACGCCCGGCTCCTCAGGATACACTGAAAGTACGAATCCATCCCTAGTATTTTCAGAGCAGCGAGTGTTACGGAGGAAGAGGAAGAGAGAGAGAGAGAGGGAGTACCATAAGAGTATGAAGGTCATTATGCACATGCTGAGAGGTACAAGTAATGTTCCATTACAGAATCAACAAAGAGAAATAATAATAGAGTACAAACATTTCATTTTTATTTATGCAACTGTACATTATTTACATATGTCAACTCCACACTAAGTACAAAAGTGGTAAACAAAAAGAAACTCCCTAAAGAACCCAAAAAAAGGGAAAAGTACTCACACATCGTAAAAAAGTGCAACTCATTCCATAACTACCCCTGGAAGTATAGCTGTACAAGACTGCCATCTGTAGGCTTCATCTCTGAGTAGTCTCCAGAGTCAAACTCTGCTCTGCATATACTGCTCCTAATCCTGTAAAAGTAACTAGGACACGTCAACGCGTGACCCGGTAGGAAACCCAACTAAACTAGGTAGAATCTAGTTTTAAAACTGGACTACATATCTAAGGGTGGTCTGCAAAAGTAAATAGGTCCACTGAACATGCAAAAACAAACACATCATAACATACTATGCTGAAAGTAAACTGTGAAACATGTCAACATGAGATAACAATGTTTATGAATGGATGACAATTACATTAAAGTTATCAATTTAAATGTTCAGAAACCTGTGTAAATTGTAGGACACTTAAGAAGCTGAACTTCACCCATGGTGGGTGAAAAGTGGTACCCCAAACAGTGACACGAGCACTGTATGGGTCTCTCGTAACTCCCCCTTTTGGGAGAGAGACAATCCTTAGTTTTTTGACCGAAATGGAGGAAACCGTTAAATACATCTTGGTGCACCATGAGTACACTCATGGGCCTCTTTAACTCTGCCCACTTCCCCTGCCAGCAGTCAGGAGTGTGAGTGAGAATACAAATCATATCCACTCTTCAACGCCTACTTTTTACACGTGTCCCCCAGACCCATATCTAGAGTTTCACCCATTTTAGAATGGACTGAAGACTCCAGACTCTTGCACTCATCTCACATGAGTAGTGGCTTGCTGGTAAAACATGAATCTAGTAACATTAATAAGGAGCTTAATGAAACAACCAATTAATATCATGAGCTTAATCACAACATGGAGCATGGCATTAACACAAATATCATATGCATAAGGAAAATACCATGGTCCAGATATAGAACATGTGCATGGTGTAAAGGAACACAAACATGGCATAAAGAGACCCTTCTAAACATAGTGTCATGGCATAACTGTATGCCCAATATGATAGATCGTACATACATGTCATAAGTCATCCGTACTGGGTCGTTGGGTCGTTGGGTCATAGGGTCATCCAGACTGGGTCGTAGGTCAATCAGGCTGGTACATAAGGTCCTCCAGACTGGGTCCTCCAGGGTGGGTCATAGCTCAATCAGACTGGGTCGTAGGGTCATCCAGACCGGGTCATCCAAACTGGATCGTAGGTCAATCAGACTGGGTCATCCAGACTGGGCCGTAAGGTCATCCAGACTGGGTCATGGGGTCGTGGGTCAATCAGACTGGTTCGTAGGGTCGTAGGTCAATTAATGACATAGTCCAGCTTACATGAAAACATGAAGAGTCACAAACAGAGGTTGTTAATCTCAAGTTTTATTATGAATTTGTTAAAAGTTTGTAAATGAAAGTTGTAGATAACCAACTAATGCTTTCATATATCAAATATCATGATTTTAGAGCAAGTAAGCTAATTACTATGGACGAAACCCTACAATAAACAGAATTTGTTTTTAAACAGAATTGTTGAGTCTTAAAGATCTATTGTTTCTAATAACTTACATTCATATTCTCAGTGATGGAAAAACTTGAAAGTTGTAGATATTGAAGTTATCTTTCCAAATCAATCAAATTCATAATGGTTGAATCACTATAGTGGGCGTTCTACTCTTTTTAGTGAAAGGATGCAGATTCTAACAGAATCGGTCTCTACTGCAAAGATCATTGGTGCAGTCACGGTACCAACAGAATTAGATCACCGTTTCTAAAAGAAAATTGTAAAGGACTTCCTAAGCTTCCCATATTATAGTTTTGCATGATTTTTGGCATACTAGAAAGAGAACTATGCACGAATGAACTTGCAGCAGAAATCATCTACCAAAAACGACCAATAAAACTAATGCCTATTGATTCTAAAACGAAATCCTATCTAATTTTAGTTAGATTCCTACCTTTGAATGCCCATCTAAGTTCTGTGGCCCTTATTCTCCTTGAAGACCCCATCAATTTTTCAAGCTTCCACTTTCATATCTTAAGCTCCAATGGTGGTGCCAATTGGGGAATTTGATGAAGGAGGTGGAGGTGGAGATGGCTCAGCCTGGTGATGGAGTTGATGGTGCAAGGGTTCGGCTAAGTGGGAGAAGAAAGAGGCTAAGGGGTTCTTTGGCTCTTGCATGAGGGAGAGGAGAGAAGAGATGATTTGTTTATCCATTTCCTTTTCTATTTTCTCTTTCTTCTTTTCTAAGACAACCCACATCTTCATCATCCTTACTTTTAACCTACTCATGCCATGTGTCCATTAGGTGGCAAGGGTTAGTTGGGAATTAGTGAGGTGATGACACCTCAAGTTGGAGGTGTTCTCATTAAATTTTTTAGGGATTCTAATTTCTAACAAATAGAAATACCTCATCTAATAATACATACACTTTTAAATACTAGTATTTCTTTTAAATACTTCAACCATAATAATTCAATAAGTGTTTTAAAATTATAAAAAAATAATTTTGCTATTATAATAAATTAAGGAAAAATACACATGATTTATATACGTACAAATACTTCTAAAATACGTATATTATAGTCGTACTAGAAAACAGATGGTATTACACAACCCTCTAATTAGGGGCATGTGTCAATGATCTATGGACATCCATACCCTGAGCCTCATTCCAACGCAACGGCCGAATCAGAGGGACATAGATTTTGGGGGTCAAATGCAAAAATTCCCGCTTCGACTGCGTGTCCATTTAATGAGACATCACATCACTCGACCTCAAGCGACGCCCCATCTGAGCTCAAGCGATGGTGGACATTGTTATTACATTGGGCCGGCCCATGAAGAGAAAAAAAGAATATTTCATCCAAATGAAGAAGCCCGCAAAGAACATATGTCATTGTTGCCGAGACCCAAGAAGCCATCATGGAAAGCGAACCGCTTACCCAG
Source organism: Scilla litardierei (assembly GCA_030789695.1). Taxonomy (NCBI): domain Eukaryota; kingdom Viridiplantae; phylum Streptophyta; class Magnoliopsida; order Asparagales; family Asparagaceae; genus Scilla; species Scilla litardierei. The sequence continues at coordinate 140,595,967 of CM061137.1, forward strand.
TCAAAGCCCGCCCACGTTTTTCCAGTTAAGCTTCTGAGCCTCAAGGGATCAGTTAATCGTGGGCTTGATATTAATGGCAGGGTAAGTGGACAACGGTTATGTCTATTTTTCAGGGACAATCATGCCACCATTAAAGCAAAACCGTTATCTACTAATGGCACGGATGAAAAAGCCTCACCTATAAATGGTCCTAATGACGATGGGGCTAGGGGCAAGCTCTAGAGAAACTAAACACTAAGATACTTTGACAACTTACTCTCACACTTCCACTTTATATTTCTTCCTCCATAGCTCGGTGCGATACTAATCGGACGACCTCTCTTTAGGTCAGACCTAGCTGCCCCGAGCTTCATTTAAGTCTCTTACCGACTTAAGCATCAGAGGGGATTTGGGTCAGACCCCAGATCCAACCCCCTGATGATTTGTCTGTGCTGCAGATAGCCAAAGACAACTCGGAATAATGTCGAGCTTCATCCAATAGATCGGACTTAGCTCTCCCTGACCCTGGGGTTCAGCCTTTCGCAGGTCCCACTCCTCTACCGACGAAGCGCCACGTCAGAGGAGGCGCCCTCGTCAGCACCACTTTACCGTGTGACAAATTGACCCGTCAACGCGTATAAATCTCAGTTTGCGAAACTCCAACCAGACTTGAGTTTCATATGCTTAACTTCTAAAAAACAACAAGCGCCTCCAAATCTCAATTTTATAAACAATATTTTCATATGCTTAATCAAAAAACGCAAATACGTCACTATTTAAATGGCATGTGATGCTCTGTGATAAAAAGATGGGCCACATAGCGAGTACAAGCCTATACGCGACTTGTACTTTCCACTTTACATTAGATTAAGTACCACCTTTTCTGTATTAAATCCTTAATATAAAAATATTGGAAAATGTACACATGAGATAACTATTGTTCTCCAGGCTCTAACGAAGCTTCTTTAGTGGAGCTTGATCTAATGGCTATGCCAATCCTAGCTTTGCCTATACCCCCTCATTCATCTAGTCACACTTGAAGGGGGGCCCTTGAATATTCGTATTTTCCGTAGGATGGCAATTATTTAGACAATTGCTATTTAGACCGATTTTCGGTGTAAGGAGTTGACAGCCTACCAAAATTGGAAAATAATTTCAAATCAAATTTAACATCACACACTCTTTTCCACAATTACCTTCTTTATTTAGAAATGTGTCACCTCCCTGCACCGAATGCAGTGGATGTATGTAATCGGTCTCATTATTTAAGTCCTTTTCGGCATCGACTTCTTTGATACTCCGGTCTTCTCACCAGAAGGCCTTTTTGTCATTTTCGACATCAGACTTGGCTCATCGTACAATACGGACAAAAAAAGGAACAGACTGTATACACACTTATATTAGGGGTGTAGATAATGATTAATAGCCAAAATAGGTAAAGTAAGAGGAAAAACAGGGCTAAAGACAAACTGATGTGAAGTTATTTCCTTTTTTTGTCAACAATCATTACATGCACCCCTAGTTGTAGGGGTGCATGTAGCAATTCTCCAAAAAAAGGACCCCACCACCAGCAAAATTACAAGGAGCCTTGTTTGTATGCGAGCATACAATATAACACCCCTGACTTGAAAATGACCAGTGGAACACAAAGCCAAGATTGCTGGCGTGCAGAGAGGGTATCATTGGATCTTGTCGATTTCTTGGCTTCTTCTGGCGTTTTAATATGTTTCATGTCTTTGTTGCAAGCTCGTATTTTTAATCAAACCCACCTTCAAACTTTTCCATCTCCTGGCATTGTGATTTCTTTATTGGGTCTTGCCAGCGAGTGCACTTGCTGCAAGCTCATATTTCTCGATTCATGCAGCCTCAACGTATCAAATGCACGAGCCATCTCTTTTGTTTTCTCCTCCTCCTCAATGAATCAAGCTCATATTTCTTTTGACCTAATTCGAATCCCATCTACTCTGCAATTTTTTACACTTCCTCCCTCACTCGAATCACATTTCTATATTTTATAAGATAGGTGCCATACACACCCTATGAGTATGGGTTGTTGCGGGGTAAAATCCGCTAACAATGAATTTGTATTGATGTGGGGAACTAAGTGCACGATGGTTACAAGTTTAGAAGGGATGACGAGGCCAACTACGATCTTGGCACAACGTGATGATGAGGATCTCGAGTTCGCCCGCCAGATGGAGTAGGTCGCCTCTAATTAACGAGAATCGCCCGTCTGTTGGTGAATGATGACGCAGGTCACTCGACAGGTGGCAGCAATGGCGAACTTCCTACAAGAGGAGCAACTCGTCAGAAAGGTCGGGCCGGCTTTCAGCCCGTAGCCCTTCCGATGCTTAAGTCAGTAGATGACCGAAGAAGAGATGTCGGACACGAAGTGCGATCTAAGAGGCAGATATGCGCTTTGTTACGACCTTAAGATCGTAGGAGTACGACTCCCGCCCAGATCCGCTGACATACCACATTAACTCACCCCTTCGCGAAAGGGCCGCCATCCCGGAGGTCCGAGGCTACACGGTGGGCGCACCTCGCAGCACTCCCCCTCCCGGCCGAGGCGTACAACCGCAGTTGCTCGGCCCGCCAGGGGCAGTGCGCTTGGGGAGCGCCCAGACAGTGCCGCCGGGGATGCTGACGTAGGCATGTGCATATCCCTCCTCCCGGCCGAGGCGTACAACCGCAGTTGCTCGGCCCGCCAGGGGCAGTGCGCTTGGGGAGCGCCCAGACAGTGCCGCCGTGGATGCTGACGTAGGCATGTGCATATCCCTCCTTGCCAGCGGCCCACGACCCGAGACCAAAAAGGGGCGCGGCCGGGCCGGACAACCCCCCGAGTAGGTCGACCCGGCTGGTCCCCATGAACCACGGCGCCGGGGATAGCATAGACAGACCTTTAGTTCATCACGTACGACAAACAACCTAGTGTAAGGACACGACTGACACTAACGCCGCCCGACCATCTGACAAAGCGCCCCCTGGCCGCTGAGCCCCCTGACACTTAATGCTTTCGGTCCTGACATCCTGACAAAAGTGCCCCTGGCTGTTGCGCCGTCTGACAAAAGCAGGGCAGGCACTCCTGTTCCTGACATCTTCATCCGAAGCTTCCGCTGACAACCGAGCCAGCTCAGCACGTCGAGTCAGCATGCCAGGTCAGCCCCACCTAGTCATCTCTCATCAGGTATAAATACCTCCTCACTTCTTACGGTGAGGAGGTTGGCAAATTCTCTCTCTCAATCCATTATTCACACACGAGAGCAAAGGTCGTTCACATCTTTGTTCTCCCACTTATAGCTCGCCACGTACGGTCGACACACCCTCAGTCCACCGGCGTGTCCAGCCCCCGTTTTAAGCCCTATTACTGACTTAGGCATCGGAGGGGCTAAGGGTTGGATCCCAACCCCGCCCTTCTGACGAGTTGCTCGTGGTGCAGGAAAGCTCGCCCCCTGGTTGACGTCAACCTTTGGCTCCCGCCACCCGATCTTCTTCCGTCGTGTCCGGTGAGATTTGGCTCCGTGGCCACCCCCGGCGGCAAGTCTAGCCTCTTCACCCCACTAATCACCTGTTAAATAGCCCACCTAAACCCTCTTATCAACACAACCACCGTGCCCTTGGTTTCCCTCAATACAAATTCATTGTACGCGAGTTCCACCTCGTAACAATTGGCGCCGTCTGTGGGAACCGAAGGGTCACACCCATGTTAGACTCCATGCCGATCACTCGGAACCCTGACCACGACAAGGATCCCGTGGGTCAGGAGCCACTCTCTTCACTAGTCACCCCGGCGCCCGACCCCCCTCCGGGGATGTGCGCCGAGACAGACCATACTTTGGCCCGCGTAATCCTGAAGAGCTTCGAGGCCGTTACTCAGGCGATGGGAAGCTACGCGGCGGCGGGGGCAGAGCCACCGCCTAGCCCCTCGGAGCCCCCGAACGTGAGACGGAATCTCCATCCTCAGTTCGAGGAGGAAGGGGGAGACAGGGGGCTCGCCAAGGAGGTTGCGGCCCAGCAGAAGCTCCTGGAAGAGGAAATGGAGGCCGCGCGGCTGTGGAGGCGCCGGGAGGAGGCAGCCGCCGCGCAAAGGCATTTGGACGAAGTGGCTGAGACTGCCCGGAGGGCCTACCAGGACGAAGAAACCGCCTGCCACCAGCTTCGCTTCATCATCACGGAGCGCGAAAGGCTAAGGAGGGAGAACGAAGGCAACCGGGAAATCCTGGAGGTGACGACGACGGGCCGGTGGCTCGGGGACGGTCGGGGCCCGTTGTTGGCCAGGTCCCCACCGGGAGGAGGCAGTCCGCCTCGCCTGCACCACTCCGATCGCCTGTACGAGGAAGCCGTTTGTCGACAACTACGCTTCCTCACCGCCGAGCGCGAAAGGCGTCTGCGGGAGAATCAGGAGCGGATGGAGATCCGGGGGAGGCGGCCGGAGGGCGATGGTACTGGAAAAACCGTAGCCCGCAACCCGTCGAATCCTCGACCCGGGGAAGGAGCCCCGCCAGGCGACCGTCACGCTACTCCCCAGGGCGGGAGGACCGACGACAGCCGAGGCGTGACCAGAGCCAGACCCCCGAATGGCGGAGAGGAGATGCGCCTGAACGCCCTACCTATCCGGAGGAGGCCACGCCGCTTGCACGGTAGATCACGTCTGCCCCGAGGCCCATAAGGTTCAAACCTCCCCACCTGACCACATACAACGGAAGAGGCGACCCCCTCACACACGTGCAACAATACCGGGGGGCAATGGAGGCGCAGGATGTGGATGAGGCATTCATGTGCCGGCATTTCTCCCAAAGTCTGAGGGACACCGCGCTGGACTGGTACTTCGGCCTACCCGTAAGATCCATTGGGAGCTTTGGCGAGCTGTCCCACAAGTTCTGCCAAGAGTTTCGGGCCGGGCGAACGAAGAAGAAGCCCTTGGATTATCTCAACACGATAGTCCAAGGAGAAGGGGAGACAACGGGTAGATACCTGCGCCGCTTTCAGGATGAGAGACGGGCGGTGGTGACATGCGACGACGAGGTACTTATGCTGGCCTTCAAGACGGGATTGCAGACTCGGAGCCTCCACAAATCCCTGCTCTGAGATCCGCCGACCGACTATGAGGCACTGGTCGTGATGGCGGAGAGGCATGCATTGGCCGAAGAGACTCTCGGCACAAAGGCCCTATTTCCCCCGGCGAAGCCACTCCAAGGCGAGCCCCGGTCACACCCTCGGCCAAGGCAAGAAGAGGGGCACCGAGGTCGCGACCAGTTGGCCCAACCAAGGTACGAACCGGCGGGGCGACGTCCGCAAGATCGCCCTGGCCCGGAGCGCGAGTTCGCCCCGGCCCAAGGGCCCACCCGAGTCGTCCCGAGACAAGAAGGCCCCCTACGAGCGTATTACACGCAGCTCACTGCCCCCCTGATCGAGGTGATGGCCGCGACGACGAGAGCCGGACTGCTGTCGGAGCCGCCTCGGGAAATGAAGTCGGATCCGGCCCGGAGAGATTTCAGAAAATACTGCCGATACCACCTGGACCATGGCCATGACACCGACGACTGCTTCACCCTCAAAAGGGAAATCGAGCGGCTGATCCAGGCGGGCCACCTAGGGGGCTTCGTCGGGGGCAGGAAACCAGATCGAGAGGAGGGGAACCACCGGAGGGCACGGAGAGCAGACCCTCCAACACACGGTGAGTGGGAAGAGCCTCTGCCCCCGAAACCGGTCATGCGCATAAACACGATATGCAGCGGGCCATCCTCCGGAGGAGCGTCATCGTCAAGCAAAAAGACATACGTGAGGCAAGTGATGACGGCGGGTCTCGGAGGGGATCCGAGGGGGAGAAGGATAACCTACCCTCCCATTACTTTCAGCGATGAGGATCTAGAGGGAGTCGAGCTGCCCCACGATGACGCCATCGTCATCGAGGCCCAAATAGGGACGACCATCGTCAGCCGTCTCCTGATCGACACGGGGAGCTCATGCGACATCCTGTTCATGTCCACAATCGAAAAGATGGGGTTAAGGCCGACGGACCTGAGACCCTGCACCGGACCCCTCGTCGGCTTCACCGGTCACTCGACCCCTATTGTAGGAGTGATCACCTTGCCAATAACCCTCGGAGAAGAACCGCAGGTCGTCACCCGGATGACTCTGTTCGTTGTGGTCGACATTGCGTCAGCATACAACGGGATCATAGGACGACCCTACATGACGGCCATCGGAGCGCTCCCCAGCCTGCTCCACCAGATGGTCAAGTTCCAAACCCCCCGAGGGGTTATGTTTATGCGGGGAAGCCAGAAGCTGTCTAGGAGCTGCTACGTGGGATTGACCAAGCACAAGGGTCAGAGTAGAACCTGAGGGTCAACCTAACAGGGTGGGGGACGACTCCTACCATCAAAAGATGGCTCCTACTGAGGGCACCACGGAAGGGGGACCAGACCTGCCGCGCCCACCCCAGCCCCCCTCGACGAGGACGGGCTAATCCCTCGGAGAAACACGAAACACCAGTCGTGATGTAGTCGGAAACTATAAGTCTCGAATGAAATACCCTTTTCCCTTTTGCATCTTCGAATTTCACCATCTCCACATGAAAATTTCAGCCCAGAAACGAAAGACTCTGGGGCAGGACCAATCCTCGCCACCCAAACCGGAGAGGGGCACGGGCCGAGCTACGCGCTCGCTCCCCCCACCCAAGAAGACCTCCAGGGCAAGCTTACGGAGCTTAGCCACCCAAACCGGAGCGCCATATGCGGGGTAGGCGACGGCCCAATACCCGTCCGACTATAGAGGCTGCGGGGAGGCGACGGCCCAATACCCGCCCTCTCAAAGACTCCGGGGCAGGACCAATCCTCGTCACCCAAACCGGAGAGGGGCACGGGCCGAGCTAAGCGCTCGCTCCCCCACCCACCCAAGAAGACCTCCGGGGCAAGCTTACGGAGCTTAGCCACCCAAACCGGAGCGCCATATGCGGGGTAGGCGACGGCCCAATACCCGTCCGACTATAGAGGCTGCGGGGAGGCGACGGCCTAATACCCGCCCTCTCAAAGACTCCGGGGCAGGACCAATCCTCGCCACCCAAACCGGAGAGGGGCACGGGCCGAGCTACGCGCTCACTCCCCCCACCAAAGACGACCTCCGGGGCAAGCTTACGGAGCTTAGCCACCCAAACCGGAGCGCCATATGCGGGATAGGCGACGGCTCAATACCTGTCCGACTATAGAGGCTGCGGGGAGGCAACGGCTCAATACCCGCCCTCTCAAAGACTCCGGGGCAGGACCAATCCTCGCCACCCAAACCGGAGAGGGGCACGGGCCGAGCTACGCGCTCGCTCCCCCCACCCAAGAAGACCTCCGGGGCAAGCTTACGGAGCTTAGCCACCCAAACCGGAGCGCCATATGCGGGGTAGGTGACGGCCCAATACCCGTCTGACTATAGAGGCTGCGGGGAGGCGACGGCCCAATACCCACCCTCTCAAAGACTCCGGGGCAGGACCAATCCTCTCCACCCAAACCAGAGAGGGTCACGGGCCGAGCTACGCACTCGCTCCCCCCCACCCAAGAAGACCTCCGGGGCAAGCTTACGGAGCTTAGCCACCCAAACCGGAGCGCCATATGCGGGGTAGGCGACGGCCCAATACCCGTCCGACTATAGAGGCTGCGGGGAGGCGACGGCCCAATACCCGCCCTCTCAAAGACTCCGGGGCAGGACCAATCCTCGCCACCCAAACCGGAGAGGGGCACGGGTCGATCTACGCGCTCGCTCCACCCCCACCAAAGAAGAACTCCGGGGCAAGCTTACGGAGCTTAGCCACCCAAACCGGAGCGCCATATGCGGGGTAGGCGACGACCCAATACCCGTCCGACTATAGAGGCTGCGGGGAGGCGACGGCCCAATACCTGCCCTCTCAAAGACTCCAGGGCAGGACCAATCCTCGCCACCCAAACCGGAGAGGGGCACGGGCCGAGCTACGCGCTCGCTCCCCCCACCAAAGAAGACCTCCGGGGCAATCTTACAGAGCTTAGCCACCCAAACCGGAGCGCCATATGCGGGGTAGGCGACGGTCCAATACCCGTCCGACTATAGAAGCTGCGGGGAGGTGACGGCCCAATACCCGCCCTCTCAAAGACTCCTGGGCAGGACCAATCCTCGCCACCCAAACCGGAGAGGGGCACGGGCCGAGCTACGCGCTCGCTCCCCCCACCAAAGAAGACGTCCGGGGCAAGCTTACGGAGCTTAGCCACCCAAACCAGAGCGCCATATGCGGGGTAGGCGACGGCCCAATACCCGTCCGACTATAGAGGCTGCGGGGAGGCGACGGCCCAATACCTGCCCTCTCAAAGACTCCGGGGCAGGACCAACCCTCGCCACCCAAACCGGAGAGGGGCACGGGCCGAGCTACGCGCTCGCTCGCCCCACTAAAGAAGACCTCCGGGGCAAGCTTACGGAGCTTCGCCTTCTTCTCAAACATCGGGAAACAAGTCAGGACTCACGGATTGAAGCAACCCTCGAGCAGGGCCATCACTGATGAGCAACATCTGACACCAATAAAGCCGACAACCGAAATGACCTGTCAAACCAAAAAAGACGCTCGGGGCAAGCGCCACTGACAACAGCACGCCCGCTAAAAAACAGGAGTTGACGAGTCACATCAAGCACCACCCGTCAGGAGCAGTTTACAAGGGACACGACTCCAGGCTGGCTCCAGCTCGTCGCGTTAGGGGGATGTGGAAGGCAAAAGATACACCATTATAAATACGCCCCTCAGCCCCTTCAAAGGGAGGGGACGAAAGAAATAAATCAAGGGATGCCCAACCCCTCAGCCACGCCCTCCCCCCAAGAAGGTGCGGAAAATGCGAGGAACGCCTACTGCTCTGGTAGGCAGTCTCCCCCGACGCGATGACCCCCGATAGGATACTCCTCTTACACGAGGGGCACACGACCAGTAGCTCCCCGCTTTCCCTTGGACAACTTGAGACACTGAAACAGGAGCTCCAATGGCATACCGTGCCCCTCCACGGACGCCCCGAGGGCGCAGGCGCGGCTGGCCGACAACCCGATGGACGGGACTAACCTGCCAAATCACCCCATCGGGCACCCCAGCACCCGCCGAAATCGCCCCAGCATCAGGGGACTCGCCCCCCGCACCGGAGCACGCCGATAGGCTATTCCACTTACATCAGTAGTGCCCCGCCTTCCACCCCTCGGCTTCTCCTGTACCACATGTGCCAGGGAGAGGTACGGATCGGGGGAAGACCACCCCTTCCCACACCCGCCCCACGGCTACTCCAGCCGACAGGCGGGACAAAGCCCCGCGGGATAGAACAACCACCAAGGACTCCCTCTCCCCCCAACTCTGGAACGGAGTATAGAGCAGCCGCAACCGCCCCCGACGTCGGCATGACACTCCCTCTGAAGTGACCCAGCGCCCCTTCAGGGGCACGACGACGGAGAGGGACGCGCCAAATGAAGCGAGTGCGTCCACCCAACTAGAACGGCTCGACAGTTCGCCTACGGACCGACCTATACACCATACCCAGTACCTGTCTTGTTTATTACATTTTAATAAAAGCTAATGAAAAGACCACTCCCAGTAGACCACTAGCAGTAACTTAGGCGCACTCAGGCACGGGAATGACCCCCGAAAAGAGGGGGGACGAGCTCTACGCCACGCCCCTCACTGTCCCCCGCCACCCCGGTGCGGGCGAGGGAAAAAGTATATCCGGCCAAAAACTTTGAGGGTGCACTACCCTAAATAAAGGGAATAAACGCGGCTCGACTAACGGCGGGCTAAGAGACAGCAATACCAAAACCTAACCATGAAAGTGAATTTCCACACACTCAAAGTTCGAAGATTGCAAAAAAGTACGGGCATCAACCCCACAAAACTTTACTTACTTTCTTTCTTTCCTAACACCTATACAAAACTACTCGGTTACATTCTCCGCGCCGACGGCGCACCCACCAGTCGCGACATCCTTCCCGTCCCCTTCGGGGAAATCCCCCCCCCCCCCGCCTCGCCGGTCCCTATCTCGACGTCCTCCCCTCCCTCGTCGACCTCTGCCTCGCCGTCCCCCTCCTCGTCGCTGCAAGCCGCGAGTCCGTCGAGGTCGAGCTCGACTGGCGGGGACAGGCTCGCCACCCTCTCCTTTATCCGGACCAAGCAGGCCTCCCACCCCTCTGCCCGTCCTGTCTCCATGGCCCGGGACATCGCATCTGCGAGGGCAGGGATGACGGTCGTGTCCTGGTACGAGCGAAATTCATCTACCTTGCGAGCCAACTCCTCCTTGGCGGCCTTTGCACAACCTGACAGACCCACCGTACGCTCTTCCTCCCTCCCAAGGGCCTCCTCCAGCTCTTTCAACCTCTCTCTAGCCGTGGTCGCCTGCTCCTCATGATCGGCTAGGACCGCCTTCAGACGCTCTACCTCCGCCTCGAGCTGACCGCACCGCTCCCTCTCCTTGGCCATTCCCTCACCCGCACTCTTGCGAAAGGCGGCAAACTCGGCCGCCACTCTAGCTATGGCACCCTCGGCCTTGTGTATGGCCGGCACGTGCCTCATCACTCCAAGCATCAAATTGATGGCCTGCAAAAAATATATAGAGAACCTCTTTATGACGTTCAATAAAATGCACTGGCAAACATCACCCGTATTGCAAAACCTACCTGGACGCCGCGCAACACCGCGGTTCCGCACAGCCCCTCGGGCTCCACCGCCTCCAGCGCCACCCTATCGCGAGGCAAGAAAATATTCTCTGCCAGCCACACCGCCACGCCCCCATCCTCGAACACGGACTCATCATCCCTCACCTTGAACGACGCCCTATAAAGAGCTTCATCAGGATAACACTCGACTTCGGTCCTCTTCTCCTTAAAACGGACCAACGAGGCCTCACAGCTGGGTTCGGCGGCCCTCTCCAGACCGAACAACGGACAGCCGTAGGGCCAACTGTCCCAGCCGACGGACTCGACCGGACCGCCCGATGTCTCCGCCCTCCCCTGCTGATCGGTAACAGCTACCCCTTCCAGTTCAGCGGGTACTCGGGGGCTAGATGACCATGCCCCGGGGGCCTCCACCCCACCCCCAGTCGACCCTTCGTCCCCGCCCTCCAGGTCGATGAAGGGGGTTGCGATCCCCTCCCCGGACCCACCCCCCTGCCGACCGGTTTTCCCCTGCCCCGCAGCATCGGGGACAGACGAGCTCGCAGGCAGCTTCCTCCTCTTCGTGGACGCCTGCACCCTCGTCGAACTCCCCACCGCACCTTCCTCTCGCAACCTCTTAGGAACCGTCCTTTTCGACGTTCGCCCCGCCTGCTCCGCGGCTCGTTTCATCATCTCCTCCAGGGACAAGCTCATCGTGCGACCTGCCAAAGAAAGAAATTTCAGGGTAAGCACTTCAGATGCACTAATACCAAAATCTGTTGTACCTTCGGGCCAGATGTTCGACGCTATCATCTCAGCCCGGGCGAGCATCTGGTAATCTCGGCCCTCCACCGGTATCGCCATTAGAAGCTGGGCCACCATTTTCTCCTCATCCCCCAATTCAACCCCCTCCTTCGCCTCCGGATTCAGCTCCATCCAATCAGATCTCATCAACACATCCTCCGGCACGCTCACAAACACATACTGCTGGCGCCACAACTTAATCTTCCCGGGCAACCCCCTAATGAGCGGATGGCTCTTCTTCGCGGAGAGATAATAGCAGGACCCCAACCTCTTCACCGAGAAGAAATAGCGAAATAAGGACAGCGAGGGGTGAACCTGGTTGCTCACGCACAGCACTAGGAATCCCACAACGACACTAATGGCATTGGGCATCAGGCGATACAAGGGCAGCCCCAGGAAGTTCAACACATCTAGCAAGAACGGATGGGGGGGAAACGCAACCCTTGCTCGAACGAGGACACATACACTCCCACCTCACGGTCACCCGTGAAACATACCCTCTCTTGCGGCTCCGGTTCACGAACATAATACGGTGGCCTGACATACATCTCGAAGATCTCCGCGATGGACTTCTTCAGCACCGACTTCACGCCCGCAATCTCGAGGGGCACCTCTCCAGTCTCAATGGCGGAGCTCCTTTCCCCAACCACCCTCGACCCCTGACCACGAAACGAAGACGTCGAGGAAGACATCTATAAAACGGACCTCTTACCTAATGGGCTCCGACGACTCGGACGGCTTAGCTACGTCGGCGACCGCTCCCACGAGGATGACTCCGGCAAGGATAATGAAATCTCCGACAAGCTCCAGCCGCTTGCAAAACCCTCGCCCAATAATCAGCTTTGCTTCGCTCCCCTCCATGAGATCTTTTTACGTAACTATACAAAACATCGTGACCGTCGACCTCGCGACACGTGTCATCAATCCGTTCTCTATCCAGCGTCGATCCACGTGGTCTGACGCCTCGCGTAATGGCAGCCGTCACTTCTGCCACGCGTCCGCTTGGAAGTGGTCGGGTCGCTTCGATTCCCGCCCGCCATCGATTCGCTAGGCTGACGTCTATTCACGCGATCGCCAACAGGCCCCTTCAATTCCCGCCAAATCCCGGCGAAATGATTACCTCCATTCGAAATTACTCCACCCTTCGCCTCTTCTTTCTATGCGCTTCTCGTCTGGAGGCTGAGTCCGACCTCCATCGGGGCGGCCAAAACAAGAATGCGCCGCTCATTCCAAGGCTGAGTCCGACCTCTGTCGGGGCGGCCGAAACAAGAAGGCGCCGCTCATTCCAAGGCTGAGTCCGACCTCTGTCGGGGAGGCCGAAACAAGAAGGCGTCGCTCGTACCAAAGATGAGTCCTACCTCCGTCGGGGCGGCCGAAACAGGAATCCGCCGCTCAATCAATTCTGGATCTCGGTTTCAATGCTTAGCAAACGTTCATACGGACCAAGCAACCTCGCCCCGCCTCTGATCCATCGGGAATCACACTGGGTTTCCGAGCAAACCCCTGCTAAACGCGGTATATCTCAACTTCCCTCTCCTGACGACCCGAATATCCTCGGCAGAGCGAAGTTGGGGGCAGTTACGTCCCTCACAAAACTGGCAGTATACGGACACAACAAGGAAGAATACAGTTCGATACAAGACCAATACAATGCATTTGCCCAAATAGCAATGCTATACATTGAACCTTCCACACACTACAACAAAACATTGGTTATAACCCTCACATAAGAAGGTACAGGATTTCCCAAACCCACTTTCTTAGCGGCACCGCCTCTCAGCCGACCGAGCCCTCACATCTCTTGCCACCTGGCGAACTCCCGCATCCCTAGCCTCTTGCAACATCGGCACAACATGCTCGTCATGATAGCGGCGGATAGCGGCCTCGATCATTTCGCCTTCGACTTCCCGTTTTTCCTCCAGCCGCCGCGCCACGACACCCCTCTCCCTTTTCTCTGCCTCAAGGGCATCCTTTAGGCCTGCTATTTGCCGCCTCTGCACCCCGATCACCGCCTCCTTGCTAACCAACTCCGCGGCGTGCTTCGACCGGATGTCATCCCTCTCCAGCGTTACTTCTAGGAGTTGGCTCTCGACCGTTGCTTTTGACGAATCAAAGTACGCGGCCCGCCCCTTCTCCACCTCATAGGCCTTCCTAACCCTCTCCAGCTCCGCTTCCGTGTCCCTCAGCTTCGCCTTGACCTCGCCGAGGTTCACCCTCGCTACCTCAAGAGACGCTCTGGTGACGGCCACAGGAGTGCGACCCCGCAGGGCTACCAGGTCCGTAACCATCTACAGAAGACACGAATTAGCAGGGCACGAATAAAGAAAGCCTAAGGGCGAGGCAAGAGAACCGGCTTACCTGCACGACGTGCCATATAGCAGAGCCACACAGCCGTTTCGCCCCCACGCGAGTCAAAGATTCGCGATCGCGCGGTAACACGCAATACTCGGCGAGGCGCCCTGCCACCCCTGCGTCCTCGAATACCGACTCATCGCAGCCTACTCGAAAAGGGAACTTATGGAGACGGTCATCTGGATACGCCTCGACCTCCTCTCGGGTCCTCTTGAAACGAATGAGGGCTCCCTCACAACTCGGGCTCGACGACCCCCCATATCCCACGAAGGGATCCCGTATGGTCATTTTTGAACCAAAGGCACTCTGCGAGTCTCGACCACCTCTGATACCCTCGGCGGGACGGAGGGACCGGCCCCCCGCGCGGACGAGCCCGCATGAAGATCTTCACCGGGCCCATCGGCAGAGATACCTGATTCAGCTGCCCTCCATCCCGGATGCGCCCTCTCCCCACGGGGGACCCCGCCTCCCCGTTCCCGGGATTCTGCCTCGCGTGCCACCCCCTTGCCTTTCTCACGAGGATCAGTGTCCTCCGAGACTGGGGCTCCGGCCGATCCCGACACCTCATCCGGCCCCCGCATCACGTCTCCACCTACAAAAAAAAAAGAAAAAGATCAGGGTAAGCCTAGCCCAAGGTTTACCAAATATCAAAGATACCTAGGGGCCAAAAGTCCTGGGCGAGCCGACTGCTCCGCGTCAGACTCGCCAACTGACGGTACGCCTCGGGCAGTTCCATCAGAATCTGAGCTTTTGCAAGATCTTCCCCAGTCAGCTCCACCCTTTCATTCACTAGGGGATTCCGCGCCCCCCAGTTCGACATCAACGCCACGTCGCTTGGCATCATCACAAAGGCGAACTCCCTCATCCACTCGCCGACATCGTCGGGCACCCCGCGGATAAGTTCTCGTCCTCTCCTAGCGCAAACACAGTGATACATTCCCCTCTTCCGGACTACGAAGAAATGCTGGAACAGCGCCAGTGAGGGACTCAAGGAGCAGGCAAGGCACAAAACGACAAACCCCACTAACAAGCCCCAGGAACGGGGCGCTGGGGCAAATATCGGCAACTCCAGGAAATTCAACAGATAAAGCAAATACGGATGGATCGGGAAACGGAGCCCCAACTCGAATGACCGAACGTAGACCCCGACCTAATTATCTCCAGGCGAACACACCGTTTCCTCTGACCCGGGGACCCGAACCTCATAGGGTTGTCGCACGAACCGCACGCGAATCTCCCTGATGTTAATCCTATCCAACCTACATCGGAGGGATCCAATCGCTCTCGGGACAACGGAATGCCACGACCCCCTCTCCCTAGGCCTCCGCACCCCCCGCGGCGACGCCCCCTCTCCCACCAACTCCTCCTCCCCCACTCGGCTACCGCCTCCGACCTCGAAACGAGAAGCCATCAGTCGGAAAGGAAGGAAATTAATTATTATTACCTTACTGATCCATCAAATCAGGAAGACTTTCGGAAGAAGATGACCGGCGGCAGAAGTCGCAAACTAGCTTGCAAGCGATAGACAGAAGTATCGAACGCCGGAGAAGAATCGAAGATGGATAAAAAACTCCCGCCGACCGCCTTCCAAACCTTTTTATTTGTAAAGTGGGCCATCGGGTCATCACGTCCGTCGGTCCTCCGCCACGCGGCACCCATCGGGATGTCCTTGACGCCTCGATTGGCGTGAGTGTCACTTCATCCACGCGTCGCGAACCCAATCGTGGAGGCGCTTCGGTTTTCTCTATCCCCTTTTCGAATCGTAATAATGACCAGTAAGGCGGGAGTTCCGAAGCTGACGCCGCCACCCCCCGGGCGTGGGCCAGGGCCCTTACCAATGGTCTAGAACGTCGGAGATGGTTCGCCCTCCGAGCCGAGCCGGGCTCCCGCCTCAGGCTCGAAGGCCGGGGGAAATTGTTACGACCTTAAGATCGTAGGAGTACGACTCCCGCCCAGATCCGCTGACATACCCCATTAACTCACCCCTTCGCGAAAGGGCCGCCATCCCGGAGGTCCGAGGCTACACGGGAATGGGCGCACCTCGCATCACTCCCCCTCCCGGCCGAGGCGTACAACCGCAGTTGCTCGGCCCGCCAGGGGCAATGCGCTTGGGGAGCGCCCAGATAGTGCCGCCAGGGATGCTGACGTAGGCATGTGCATATCCCTCCTTGCCAGCGGCCCACGACCCGCGACCAAAAAGGGGCGCGGCCGGGCCGGACAACCCCCGAGCAGGTCGACCCGCTGGTCCCCATGAACCACGACGCCGGGGATAGCATAGACAGACCTTTAGTTCATCACGTACGACAAACTACCTAGTGTAAGGACACGACTGACACTAACACTGCCCGACCATCTGACAAAGCGCCCCCTGGCCGCTGAGCCCCCTGACACTTAATGCTTTCGGCCCTGACATCCGGACAAAAGTGCCCCTGGCCGTAGCGCCGTCTGACAAAAGCCGGGCAGGCACTCATGTTCCTGACATCCTCGTCCGAAGCTTCCGCTGACAACCGAGCCAGCTCAGCACGTCGAGTCAGCATGTCAGGTCAGCCCCACCTAGTCATCTCTCATTAGGTATAAATACCTCCTCACTTCTTACGGTGAGGAGGTTGGCAAATTCTCTCTCTCAATCCATTATTCACACACGAGAGCAAAGGTCGTCCACATCTTTGTTCTCCCACTTATAGCTCGCCACGTACGGTCGACACACCCTCAGTCCGACCGGCGTGTCCAGCCCCCGTTTTAAGCCCTATTACTGACTTAGGCATCAGAGGGGCTAAGGGTTAGATCCCAACCCTGCCCTTCTGACGAGTTGCTCGTGGTGCAGGAAAGCTCGTCCCCTGGACGACGTCAACCTTTGGCTCCCGCCACCCGATCTTCTTCTGCCGTGTCCGGTGAGATTTGGCTCCGTAGCCACCCCCAGCGACAAGTCTAGCCTCTTCACCCCACTAATCACCTGTTAAATAGCCCACCTAAACCCTCTTATCAACACAACCACCGTGCCCTTGGTTTCCCTCAATACAAATTCATTGTACTCGAGTTCCACCTCGTAACACGCTTGAATGGCGGACTAATGTGGAAGGTGCGAATATGTGGAAAATATTCGACCTTGGATATAAGTAGAAATGTATGGAGTTAATTTCTTAGAGGAGAATCAACTAACCAACTAACTAGCCCCCTCCTCGTTAGAAGAGAGGGGGTTTTTATAGGGATGAGAGGCGGTTGCTTGCTATCCTGTCAGCTGTCAAATCAACCCAACTAGTACTCGAGTGGTGAAGCGACAAGTGGCGAGCGGTGTCAGAGATGTTTTCCACATTGATGGTGCCAGGCGGTGTCGGGTGCACTTTGGTTAGGCTGTCAGAGCTGTAAACGTCAGGTGGCGCTTTTGTCAGGCCGTCAGAGCCATAAGTGTCAGCCATGCTTTCGGCGGGCTGTCAGGTGGCGAAGCGGCCAGTTGCACTTTTGTCAGCCTTTGTCTGTAGTGAGACTGACAGTGACATTTATGGCAGGTCGCCTCCCTCCGTGGGCGGACTGCTACGGGGCGGAGAGGTATGCGAGCTGCCTCCGGGGCGAGCTACTCTGGAGCGAGCTAACGTGTGCGGTCAACCGGAGGGCTCTTCTCTTCGACTCGAATGACGAGCCTGCCGCTCTGCTTGGGCAAGCAAGGGCACGCTGCTTTGAATCTCGGCGAGCTCTCCTCAGCCTTGACGAACTGGCCCTCATTGATGAGGAGTGTTGATGGGTTTCATTTAAGTGGGCCTTTATCAACTAGGTCGGCCTTTTGGACGTAACAGGGGCACATATTGCTTTTTGTGCCAAATTTTACTTAAAATAGAAAGAGTGCGGCCGAGTTGCCAAAACAAGTTCATAGATTTTCAGATTTTGATAAAGAAAAGTCAATAAACCTCATTTGAGTAGGGGTATATATAGCATCACTCTTTTCGTCAGTTGAAGTCGGAGGATGCAGAAAACGGCA
>CM061137.1:140614200-140651257 GCA_030789695.1 Scilla litardierei
AGGAAAACGTGTGGAGAATCTAAAAAATCTATCCTAAGTGGGTAGGGTTAGAGAGCCAAAGATGGAGTAGGATTGCTAGGAGAGAAACCATGGGTTGAGGGTTCATTAAGTTTGGCGTTAACTAAGCTCTAATTACCGCATATAACACAATCTGTCATCCGGCTAAGGAAGCCCAATCGGAATATTTAGCGTTCATGAACATGAAATTTTGCAATATGGATGGATTTATTATCATGACACTAATCAAGTTAGGAGCATGGATTCATCTCGAATTGTGCCCTCTCGGGACTTAACCAATTAAATTTGTGCCCTAATAATCATCCAACATTAACATTCAAAATTGGGCAAAGAGAGAAATTAGGGCAACAATTAACAACCAACTCAATAAACCATAACCCAACCAAATTAACACTACCCAATCATACTAAACAAGATGAGAATCATATAACAATTCATCTCAAGTTTCATACAAAAGAGGGGTATCAAAATACAATAGGAAAAAGGGGAGATTTCACCCAAGAGCTCTCCCAAATGAGCACTTCCCTCCTCCTATTTGCCTTCCTCCAAGCTTCTCCAAGCTCCACCTAGCTTCCTCAAGCTTCCATGGCCTCCTCCCCCTTCCAAGAGCTCCAAACCCTAAAAAAACACAAAAAACAGCAACAAGAACACAAAAAAACGCAGCTCCCCTTAATTTTCGCAACAGAACGCACATAAGCACTCAATGCGGGTTGCGGGTCGGGGAAATCACACCCGACCCGCCCGTGAACTTGAATGCGCGCGCCTGCGCTTTGTTTGGGCGGGGCCCGCTCGAAAATTTCGAGCGGTCCATCGGCCAGCAGAGTTTCAAAAAAAACTTATTTTTTTAATATATATATGCGCGCGCGGGAAGCCAAGGAAAACGAAGCGGGCCGGCCAACGGGCCGACCCGTAAAATGAGAACGTTTATTTTTTTTATTTCTTTTTCTTTTCATGTGAGCAGCGGCCCACATCAATCAGGCGGCCTAGCGGGATCACAATCTCGGTGCCACGTGGCGCCATCTGGTTGCGCCACGTGGCGCCCCTTTAATTTTCTTTTTATGGGGTTTTAAACCCCATTTCACCTTCCAGAAATTGTAGAAAATACCTAGGATGCTCAGAAAATTCCCAAAAAATTCTGGAAAATCTCTAAGACTCCCAAGAGTACCTGAAAAAATATGAGAAGGAGAAATTAGTCCATATGATGATAAAATTAATTTTAATGACTATTATAAACACAATATTTACTTCCAAAATTCCATATAAATTATTCACATGCTCAATAATTCCCAAAAAATGGAGATATGATCAAAATAATAGCAGGAGCATATGAAAAATAATAGGAAGCCAATAACGATGATAAAAACCGTATTTTGTGCCAAGAATGAGATTAAGCTCCTAAAATGACATAAAGCGAAAATATACCTAAAAGAGCACGATTAAGTATAATCATTAGCACAAAATGGGGATAGTTAGGGGGTATAAATATACACTTTTCACTCCGAATTACAGAAGAGGACCAGACCTGCTGCGCCCGTCCCAGCCCCCCTTGATGAGGGCAGGCTAATCCCTCTGAAGAACGCAGAACACCAGTCGTGATGTAGTCGAAAACTGTAAGTCTCGAATGAAATATCCTTTTCCCTTTTGTATCTTCGAATTTCGCCATTTCCACCTGAAAATTTCAGCCCTAAAACATAAGACTCCGGGGCAGGACCAATCCTCGCCACCCAAACCGGAGAGGGGCACGGGCCGAGCTACGCGCTCGCTCCCCCCACCCACGAAGACCTCCGGGGCAAGCTTACGGAGCTTTGCCGCCCAAACCGGAGCGCCATTTGCGGGGTAGGCGACGGCCCAATACCTGTCCGACTATAGAGGCTGCGGGGAGGCGACGACCCAATACCCCCCCTCTCAAAGACTCCGGGGCAGGACCAATCCTCGCCACCCAAACCGGAGAGGGGCACGGGCCGAGCTACGCGCTCGCTCCCCCCCACCCACGAAGACCTCCGGGGCAAGCTTACGGAACTTTGTCGCCCAAACCGGAGCGCCATATGCGGGGTATGCGACGGCCCAATACCCGTCCGACTATATAGGCTGCGGGGAGGCGACGGCCCAATACCCGCCCTCTCAAAGACTCCGGGGCAGGACCAATCATCGCCACCCAAACCGGAGAGGGGCACGGGCCGAGCTATGCGCTTGCTCCCCTACCCACGAAGACCTCTGGGGCAAGCTTACGGAGCTTTGCCACCCAAACCGGAGCGCCATATGTGGGGTAGGCGACGGCCCAATACCCGTCCGACTATAGAGGCTGCAGGGAGGCGACGGCCCAATACCCGCCCTCTCAAAGACTCCGGGGCAGGACCAATCCTCGCCACCCAAACCGGAGAGGGGCACTGGCCGAGCTACGCGCTCGCTCCCCCCTACCCACGAAGACCTCCGGGGCAAGCTTACGGAGCTTTGCCGCTCAAACCGGAGAGCCATATGCGGGGTAGGCGACGGCCCAATACCCGTCCGACTATAGAGGCTACAGGAAGGCGACGGCCCAATACCCGCCCTCTCAAAGACTCTGGGACAGGACCAATCCTCGCCATCCAAACCAGAGAGGGGCACGGGCCGAGCTACGCGCTCACTCCCCCCACCCACGAAGACCTCCGGGGCAAGCTTACGGAGCTTTGCCACCCAAACCAGAGCGCCATATGCGGGGTAGGCGACGGCCAAATACCCGTCTGACTATAGAGCAAGGTTGTAAAAAACGCTAGGCGCTAGGCGTTCGGATTGCTAGCGCCCAGCGCCCAGCGCCCAGAGCATTAATCGGGGATTAATCGGGGATTAATCGGCCTAGGCGGATTTGCAGTTTTTAATTATTTTAATTATTTTTATATAATATATTTATGTTTATATATAAATATATATATATATATTATTTAAAATACATCAAATATTTAATACATACTAAATCAAATCAAGTTTATCTACTTTAGAGTATTTGTGTGCAACAAAATAAAATTTAAAAGATACTCTTGTGCAATTAAGCCATTTACCAAAAACGCCCAGAAACCGCCCAGAAACCGCCTATGAACCGCCCAGGAACCGCCCAGAGCGCCCAGACACCGCCCAGAACGCTTAGGCGGCCGATTAATCCCAAAAACGCCCAGATTAACCGCCCAGGCCATAATCGGGGCGTTTACTGGCCGCCTAGCGCCTAGGCGCCGCCTAGGCGGCCGCCCAGGCCGATTTTTAGAACACTGCTATAGAGGCTGCGGGGAGGCGACGGCCCAATACCCGCCCTCTCAAAGACTCCGGGGCAGGACCAATCCTTGCCACCCAAACCGGAGAGGGGCACGGGCCGAGCTACGCGCTCGCTCCCCCACCCACGATGACCTCCGGGGCAAGCTTACGGAGCTTTGCCTCCCAAACCGGAGCGCCATATGCGGGGTAGGCGACGGCCCAATACCCGTCAGACTATATAGGCTGCGGGGAGGCGACGGCCCAATGCCCGCCCTCTCAAAGACTCCGGGGCAGGACCAATCCTCGCCACCCAAACCGGAGAGGGGCACGGGCCGAGCTACGCGCTCGCGCCCCCCCACCCACGAAGACCTCCGGGGCAAGCTTACGGAGCTTTACCGCCCAAACCGGAGCGCCATAGGCGGGGTAGGCGACGGCCCAATACCCGTCCGACTATAGAGGCTGCGGGGAGGCGACGGCCCAATACCCGCCCTCTCAAAGACTCCAGAGCAGGACCAATCCTCGCCACCCAAACCGGAGAGGGGCACGGGCCGAGCTATGCGCTCACTCCCCCCCCACCCACGAAGACCTCCGAGGCAAGCTTACGGAGCTTTGCCACCCAAACTGAAGCGCCATGTGCGGGGTAGGCGACGGCCCAATACCCGTCCGACCATAGAGGCTGCGGGGAGGCGACGGCCCAATACCCGCCCTCTCAAAGACTCCGGGGCAGGACCAATCCTCGCCACCCAAACCGGAGAGGGGCACGGGCCGAGCTACGCGCTCGCTCCCCCACCCACGAAGACCTCCGGGGCAAGCTTACGAAGCTTTGCCACCCAAACCGGAGCACCATATGCGGGGTAGGCGACGGCCCAATACCCGCCCTCTCAAAGACTACAGGACAGGACGAATCCTCGCCACCCAAACCGGAGAGGGACACGGGCCGAGCTACGTGCTCGCTCCCCCCCACCCACGAAGACCTCCGGGGCAAGCTTACAGAGCTTTGCCACCCAAACCGGAGCGCCATATGTGGGGTAGGCAAAGGCCTAATACCCGCCCTTTCAAAGACTTCGGGGCAGGACCAATCCTCGCCACCCAAACCGGAGAGGGGCACGGGCCGAGCTACGAGCTCGCTCCCCCCACCAACGAAGAACTCTGGGGCAAGCTTGCGGAGCCTCGCCACCCAAACCGGAGCGCTATATGCGTGGTAGGCGACGGCCCAACGCCCACCCGACTATAAGGGTGGCAAGGGCCTAGCTACCCACCCTCCCGAAAGCGGGCCCGTGATTCTTCAACTCAAACATCGGGAAACGAATCAGGGCTCGCGGATTGAGGCAACCCTCTCGCAGGTCCAAAACTGATGAGCCACACCTGACACCAATAAAGCCGACGGCCGAAATGACCCACCAAACCCAAAAAGACGCTCGGGGCAAACGCCACTGGTAACAGCACACCCGCTGAAAAACAGGGGTTGATGCGTCACATCGGGCGCCACCTATCAGGGGCAGGTTCTGAAGGAGACGATTCCAATAATCTGGCTCCAGCTCATCACATTAAGGGGAGGGGGAAGACTAAAGAGCTACCATTATAAATACCCCCTTGGCCCCTTCCAAGGGAGGGGACGAAAGAGATAATTTTAGGGAAGGCCAATCCCTCAGCCACACTCTCCCCCAAGAAGGTGCGAAAAATGCGAGGGACCCCAACTGCTCTGGCGGGCAGTCTCCCCCGACACGATGACCCCCGATAGGCTACTCCTCTTACACGAGGGGCACCCCGCCCGTGGCTCCCCGACTTACCTTAGACAACTTAAGGCACGGGAACTGGAGCTCCAACGGCATACCCTGCCCCTCCACAGACGCCCCGCGTGTGCGTGCGCGACAGGCTGACAAACCGATGGACGGGGCAGACCTGCCAAATCACCCCATCGAGCACTCCAGCACCCGCCAAGTCGCACCAACCTCAGCGGACTCGCCCCCCCCCCCCCCCCCCCCCCCCCCCGCGTCGGACCACGCCGATAGGCTATTCCTCTTACATCAGGAGCGCCCCGCCGTCCACCCCTCGACTTCTCCTGGACCACTTATGCCAGGGAGAGGAGCGGACTGGTGGCGAACCACCCCTTCCCACACCCGTCCTACGGCGACTCCAACCGACAGGAAGGCTAAAGCCCCGCGGGATAGAGCAACCACCAAGGACTCCCTCTCCCACCTAATTCTGGAACGAGGGATAAAGCAGCCACAACCGCCCCCGACGCCGACACGTCACTCCCCACCTCTCCGGGGATTCACCGCCGGTGCGTAGACCCTCTGAAGTGACCTTGCATCCCTTCAGGGGCACGACGACGGAGAGGGACACGCCAAATGGAGCGAGGGCGTCCACCAAAGTAGAACGGCTCGACAGTTCGCCTGCGGACCGACCTACACACCATATCCTGTCCCTGCCCTGTTCATTAAATTTTGATAAAAGCTAATGAAAAGACTACTCCCAGTAGACCATTAGCAATAATTTAGGCGCACTCATGCACGAGAATAACCCCCGAAAAGGGGGGGACGAGCTCTATGCCACGCGCCCCACCGCCACCCGCCACCCCGGAGCGGGCTGGGTAAAAAAGACAGTCTAACTGGCTGAAAACATTCTCAGGCGCACGACCCTAGCAAAGGGAATAAACGTAGCTCGACCTACGCCGGGCCAGAGACAGCAATACCAAAGCATAGCCAAGAAAGGGAATCTCCACACACTCAGAGTCTGAAAATTACGAAATTACGGGTATCAACCCCTCAAAACTTTACTTTCTTTCTTTCTTAACACCTATACAAAACTACTCTGTTGCGTTCCCCGCACCGACTGCGCATCCTCCAGTCGCGACATCCCTCCCGTCCCCTTCGGGGGAATCCCCCCCGTCTTGCCGGTCTCCACCTCGACGTCCCTGCCTCCCTCGCCGATCACCGGCTCACCGTCCCCCTCCTCCTCGTCGTCGCCGCAAGCTGCGAGTCCGTCGAGGTCGAGCTCAATTGGCGGGGACAGGCCCGCCACCCTCTCCTTTATTCGGACCAAGCAGGCCTCCCACCCCTCCGCTCGACCTTCCTCGCGACCCTCTTCACGGCCTGTCTCCAGGCCCCTGGACATCGCATCTGCGAGGGCGGGGATGACGGTCGTCTTCTGGTACGAGCGAAACTCCTCGACCTTCCGAGCCAACTCCTCCTCGGCGGCCTTCGCACGACCCGCCAGATCCACCGCACACGCTTCCTCCCTCCCAAGAGCCTCCTCCAGCTCCTTCGACCTATCTCTAGCCGCGGTCGCCTGCACCTCATGATCGGCCAGGACCGCCTTCAGGCGCTCTACCTCTGCCTCATACTGGCTGCACCGCTCCCTCTCCTTCGCCATTCCCTCGCCAGCACTCTTACGAAAGGCGGCGAACTCGGCCGCCACTCTAGCAATGGCACCCTCGGCCTTATTTATGGCTGGCACGTGCCTCATCGCTCCAAGCATCAAATTGATGGCCTGCACAACAAAAGAGAACCCATTTAGGGTAGTCAATAAAATCCACTGGCAAACATCACCCGGCTTATACAACCTACCTGGACGCCGTGCCACACCGCGGTTCCACACAGACCCTCAGGCTCCACCGCCTCCAGCGCCACCCTGTCGTGGGGCAAGAAAATATTCTCTGCCAGCCTCGCCGCCACGCCACCATCCTCGAACACGGACTCATCATCTCTCACCTTGAACGGCGCCCGATGAAGAGCTTCGTCAGGATAGCCCTCAACTTTGGTCCTATTAGCCTTGAAACGGACAAGCGAGGCCCCACAGCTGGGTTCGGCGGCCCTCTCCAGACCGAACAACGGACAGCTGTAGGGCCAGCTGTCCCAGCTGGCCGACTTGGCCGGGCCGCCCGATGTCCCGGCCCTCCCCTGCTGGTCGGTAAAGGTTACCCCCTCCACATTAGCGGGTACCCGGGGGCTAGATGACCATGTCTCGGGGGCCTCCACCCCTCCCCCAGTCGACCATTCGTCCCCACCCTCCAGGTCGATAACGGGGGTTGCGATCCCCTCCCCGGCCCCGCCCCCCTGCTGACCAATTTTCCCCCGCACCGGAGCATCAGGGACAGACGAGCTCGTAGGCAGCTTCCTCCTCTTCGTGGACGCATGCCCCCTCGTCGAACTCCCCACCACGCCTTCCTCTCGCAACCTTTTGGGGACCGTCCTCTTCGACGTTTGCCCCGCCTGCTCCGCAGCTCGTTTCATCATCTCCTCAAGGGACAGACTCATTGTGCGACCTTCCAAAGAAAGAAAGTTCAAGGTAAGCACTTCAGATGCACTAATACCAAAATCTATTGTACCTTCGGGCCAGATGTTCAACGCTATCATCTCAGCCCGGGCGAGCGTCTGGTAGTCTCGGCCCTCCCCCGGTATCGCCATTAGAAATTGTGCCACCTGTTTCTCCTCGTCCCCCAATTCAACCCCCTCCTTCGCCTCGGGATTTAGCTCCCCCCAATCCGATCTCATCAGCACATCCTCCGGCACGCAGACAAACACATACTGCTTGCGTCACCCCTTAATCTTTCCCGGCAACCCCCTAATGAGCGGATGGCTCCTCTTCGCGGAGAGATAATAGCAGGCCCTCAGCTTCTTCACCGTGAAGAAATAGCTAAACAAAGACAGCGAGGGGCGAACCTGGTTACTCACGCATAGTACAAGGAAACCCACAACCACACTAACGGCATTGGGCATCAGACGATACAAGGGCAGCCCCAGGAAATTCAACACATCTAACACGAATGGATGGGGGGAAGCGCAACCCTTGCTTGAAGGAGGACACATACACTCCCACCTCGTGGTCGCCCGCGAAACACACCCTCTCTTGCGCGTCCGGTTCACGAACAGAATACGGTGGCCTGACATACAACTCGAAGATCTCTGCGATGGACCTCTTTAGCACCGACATCACGCCCGCAAGCTCGAGTGGCACCTTCCCATTTTCCGCGATGGAGCTCCCATCCCCAACCACCCTCGACCCCTGACCACGAAACGAAGACGTCGAGGAAGACATCGATAAAACGGACCTCTTACCTAAAGGGTTTCGACGACTCGGACGACAACGCTACGTCGGCGATCGATTCCACGAGGACAACTCCGGCAATGGCAATGAAATCTCCGACAACCCCAGCCGCTTGGAAAACTTTCGCCCAACAATCAGCTCTGCTTCGCTCCCCACCCAGAGATCTTTTTACGCGACTATGCAAAGTATCATGACCGTCGGCCTCGCGCCACGTGTCATCAATCCGTTCTCTCTCCCGCGTCGATCCTCGTGGTCTGACGCTTCGCGTAATGGCAGCCGTCACTTCTACCACGTGTCAGCCTTGAAGTGGTCGGGTCGCTTCGATTCCCGCCCGCCGTCGAATCGCCAGGATGACGTCTAGTCACGTGACCGCCAACAGGCCCCTTCGATTCCCGCCCAAATCCCGGCGAAATAATTGCCCACATTCGAAACTACGCTACCCTTAGCCTCTTCTTTCGATCCACCGCTCGTACCAAGGATGAGTCCGGCCTCCGTCGGGGCGGCCGAAGCAAGAATGTGCCGCTTAATCAATTTCGGACTTTGGTTTCAATGCTTCGCAAACGATCGTACGGACTGCACCACCTCGCCCCACCTCGCCCCGCTTCTGCGATCCACCTGGAATCACACTTTGCTTCGCAACAAACCCCTGATAAGCGTGGTACATCTCAACTTCCCTCTCCCGACGACCCGAATATCCTCGGCATAGCGAAGTTGGGGGCAATGATGTCCCTCACAAAACTAATGGTCTACTGACACAATAAGGAAGAAGACATTCCGACACAAGACCAATTCAATGCATTTATCCAAATAGCAAAGCTATACATTAAGCCATCCGCACACTACAACAAGACATTGGTTTTAACCCACATACAAGAAGGTACAGGATTCCCCAAACCCACTTTCTCAGCGACGTCGCCTCTCGGCCGACCGAGCCCTCACATCTCTCGCCACTTGGCAAACTCCTGCATCCCTTGCATCTTGCAACATCGGCACAACATGCTCATCATGGTAGCGGCGGATAGCGACCTCGATCACCCCGCCCTCAACTTCCTGCTTTTCCTCCAGCCGCCGCATCACGATACCCTTCTCCCTCTTCTCCGCCTCAAGGGCCTCCTTTAGGCTGGCTATCTGCCGCCTCTGTAACGCGATCCCCGTCTCCTTGCTAGCCAACTCTACGGCGTGCTTCGACCGGATGTCATCCCTCTCCCGTGTCACCTCTAGGAGTTGGCGCTCGACCGTAGCTTCTGACGAATCAAAGTACGCGGCCCGCCCCTTTTCTACCTCACAGGCCATCCTAACCTTCTCCAGCTCCGCTTCCATGTCCCTCAGCTTCACCTTGACCTCGCTGAGGTTCGCCCTCGCTATCTCAAGAGCCGCTCTGGTGGCGGCCACAGGAGTGCGACCCCACAGGGCTACCATATCCGTAACCATCTACAAAAGACCCGAATTAGCGGGGCACGAGTAAAGAAAGCCTAAGGGCGAGACGAGGGAACCGGCTTACCTGCATGACATGCCATACAGCAGAGTCGCACAACCGTTCCGCCCCCACGCGAGTCAAGGATTCGCGGTCTCGCGGTAACATGCAATACTCTGCGAGGTGCGCTGCCATCCCGACGTCCTCGAATATCGACTCGTCACGGCCCACTCGAAAAGGTAACTTATGGAGGCGGTCATCCAGAAATGCCTCGACTTCCTCTCGAGTCCTCTTGAAATGAATGAGGGCACCCTCACAACTCGGGCTCCTCGACCTCCCCATATCCCACGAAGGGATCCCGTATGGCCACTTCTGAACCAAGCGCACCTTGCGAGGCTCGACCACCTCCGATACCCCCGGCGGGACGGAGGGACCTACCTCCCGCGCGGATGAGCCTGCAGGGAGATCATCGTCGGGCCCACCGGTAGAGATACCTGATTCGACCGCCCTCCGTCCCGGGTGCACTCTCTCCCCACGTGAGACCTCGCCTCCCCGTTCCCGGGATCCTACTTCGCATGCCACCCCCTTGCCTTTCTCGCAAGGACCAGTGTCCTCCGCGACGGGGACTCCGGCCGATCCCAACACCTCCTCCGGTCCTCGCATCACGTCTCCACCTACGAAGGAAAAAGAGATCAGGGTAAGCCTAGCTAAAGGTTTACCAAATGTCAAAGATACCTAGGGACCAAAAGTCCTGGGCGAGCCGACTGCTCCGCGTCAAACTTGCTAGCTGACGGTACGCCTCGGGCAGTTCCATCAGAATATGCGCTTTTGCTAGATCTTCCCCAGTCAGCTCCACCCTTTCATTCACTAGAGGGTTCTGCGCCCCCCAGTTCGACATCAACACCACGTCACTCGGCATCATCACGAAGGCGAACTCCCTCATCCATTCACCGACATCGTCGGGCACCCCGCGGATAAGTTCTCGTCCTCTCCTAGCACAAACACAATGATGCATTCCCCTCTTCCGGACTACAAAGAAATGCTGGAACAGCGCCAGGGAGGGACTCAAGGAGCAGGCAAGACACAAGACGACGAACCCCACCAACAAGCCCCAGGACCGGGGCGCTAGGGCAAATATCGGCAACTCCAGGAAGTTCAATAGATAAAGCAGATACGGGTGGATCGGGAAACGGAGCCCCAACTCGAATGACCGGACATAAACCCTGACCTCATTATCTCCAGGCGAGCACACCGTTTTCTCCGACCCGGGGACCCGTACCTCATAGGGCAGTCGCATGAACCGCACACGTATCTCCCTAATGTTAATCATGTCCGACCTACATTGGAGGGACCCAATCACCCTCGGAACAACGGTGCGCCATGACCCCCTCTCCCTAGACCACCGCACCCCATGCGGCAACGCCCCCTCTTCCACCAGCTCCTCCACCACCACTCGGCTACCGCCTCCGAACTCGAAACGAGAAGCCATCGGTCGGAAAGTAAAAAAAAATATTATTACCTAGCTGATCCGCCAGATCGGGAAGACGTTCGGAAGAAGATGACCTGCGACAGAAGTCGCAACCAAACCAGCAAGCGATAGACGGAAGTATTGAACACATGAGAAGAATCGAAGACAGAAGAAAACTCCCGCCGACCGCCTTCCAACCCTTTTTGTTTATAAAGTGGGTCACCGGGTCATCAGGACCGTCGGTGCTCCGCCATGCGGCGCCCATCGGGATGTCCTTAACACCTCGACTGGCGTGAGAGTCACCTCATCCACGCGTCGCAAACCCAATCATGGAGACGCTTCGTTTTTCTACCATCCTTTCGAATCGTAATAATGACCAATAGGGTGGGAGTTCCGAAGCTAACGTCGCTACCCCCGGGCGTGGGCCGGGATCCTAGCCGACGGCTCGGAACGTCGGAGACGGTTCGCCCTCCGAGCCGAGCTTGGCTCCCGCCTCAGGCTCGAAGGCCGGGGGCAATTGTTACAACCTAAAGATCGTGGGAGTCCGACTCCCGCCCAGAACCATTGATATACCTCATTGACTCACCCCTTTGCAAAGGGACTGCCGGCCCGGAGGTCCGAGGCTACATGGGAATGGGCGCACCTCGCAGCGCCCCCCTCCCGGCCGAGGCGTATGACCGCTGTAACGACTGGTTTTCATGTATTTGGATTATCTATGTTATATATATATGTTTTGGTGGATTTTCTCCTCATGTGTGGTTTTCGTCTCCGTAGCTTTCATTTTCGATCGTTTCGTCGTGATTTCCTAGCTTCTTCCTTAGAATCGTTGATCTTAGAGTAAGTCACCCATGACGAACTTCAAATCACTCATATTTTAGAGTTAGAGTGATCCTAGAAGCCGTAGGAATCTTCCCGAAGCTTCGCGCTTCGATTCGGCACTTTTAGTGCACTTTAGTTGGTTCAAGAAGGGGAACCAACCGACTAGATTGAGATCTAGTCGGTCGGCAACTCTACTCAAACCGACTAGTTCATTGAATCAAATGTACAGGAGTTACTGTTTACTTTTAGTCGGTCTAAGAACAACCACCGACCGACTAGATGTGAAACTAGTCGGTCAGAACTTGCTCTCAGACCGACTAGTTTCTGTCAGTAAATTTCACCTAAGTTAATGTTTATCGTTAGTCGGTCCATGAACAATCACCGACCGACTAGGTTGCAAACTAGTCGGTCGACGGGCCTTCACAGACCGACTAATTCATTACCCAGATTTTTCCCTACTTTCGCTGTTTGGTTTTAGTCGGTCACAGTTGGTCGACCGACCGACTAGTTGTTGAACTAGTCGGTCAACAACCCTTCTTTGACCGACTAATTGCTGTCGTAAACCTAGGGTTTGCCCAGCCGCCAGCTCTTCCTATTTAAACCCCACCCACGATTTCTTTCATCCCTATTTCATTCTCCTGAGCCGTTTTCTCCCCTAAATCACCCTCTAACATTTCCCCAAGCCATTCCTTCCTCCCTTGGAGCTTCCCTCTCCATTTAGGCCAGCCACCTCCTCTAGGTCGCCGGAAAACCACCAAAAATCCCCAAAACCCCATTTCTCCAGATTTTCTCCCCATTTCCAGATCTGAACCGTAGGTTCCCCGGATCGTTTCTTCCGTCGCCGTGCTTGCTCGGCATCGTTCTTCCACTAACGATTCGGTAATAACTCGATTCTATAATATTCTCATAACCCATTTTTGTTTTTGTAAAACCCTAATATAAACTAGGTTGGATGTTGTTCTAATATTGTTTTGCCATGGCAGCGACCTCTTCCCCGTAGATTAGCGTCCGTGAGACGAGCCTTCACGTTCGTCATCCTCGGTGCTAGGCAAGTGAAACTTGCCACTTAGGGTTTTGGGCCATGTCTTAGGCCATTTGCTTGTGGTAGGCGTAAAAGAGACTAGGCGACGAAATGATACTCGCCTAGGCGCAATTTCAGGATCTAGCTTGACAACAAAGCTAGACCCGTCATGTATCATGTTGCATAAGTACTACCATGTCATGTTTAATTTTAATCAACGGTACGCGAATTAATTGTCATCCATGCTATCTATGTTGAATGTCACATTCGTAGCACACGCTACCATACTTGTGTTCCCTGGCTCGTGTTCCAGAAGCGGGCTACGTGAGTTGGTTGATAGCCAATGCCCGATCTACTTGTTTCCGGCTAGGCACCTGCGTTGCAGGTATAAACCTACGCCATACGTGTTAAATACACTTCCTGGCTCGTGATCCAGAAGCGAGCATTCCGTGTTCGGGGTAATGCCCTGACTCGATACACGTGGAGGGGTAGGGATAAGCGGTCACCTGAGCTTACGAGTTGGCCCGATCAGCCACTCTAGCCAGCAGACGAAATCTCTGTGCACAACTTGTTTACTTGACGTGTTTACTTGACGTGAGCACTTGACGTGAACCACTGGACTTGTACTTGTCCGTGTTTTACTTGTAAAACTTGTTATCCATGACATACTTGCTACTTGTACTACCCTTTACTTGTCACTTCCATACTATACTTGCCATGTCATGCATCATACTATAACTGCTAGGTTGTTAGTTTACCTTACTTTCAGTTTCCTTGCCCAAGTCTTTTAGACTTGCTGACATGTGCCCCTTTACTCTTTTGGGTGACACATGTTAGATCCTGAGCCTGAGTTCACTGTTGAGGACGAGGTGTTGGCGGACGCCGAGCCCGAGCCTGTGTTTGGCGAGGACTTCGTGGACACGGGCGATCAGTCGTAGAGACTGTTTGTGTTGTTGTTTAGACTGTTTTGTTGTCGATGCGTGGCACCAATACTTTGTTATGTTTTTCCTTGTTGGCCTTGTTCTGGGCCTTTAGACTCTTTCTTTTAGCCTGGTGGCTTTTCTGGATGTTGAACTTAATTTTAATGCTGGGCAAATTCTGAGACTTGAGATTTTATTTCTGTCTCTCCTTGTGTTATTATTGTTGTTCCGTTTGTGGTTACAGGGACCTGCTTATGTTTTATTGACGCTTATCGGGTTTGGGGCTTCACAGCTCCACTCTCGTGCGGACCTTTTCACGTCTCGCCTCCATTTTAGGGAAGCGGGGCGTGACAGGTTTTGTTGGTGGCCCATGTAGGTCCATTTTGTAACTGCGATTATTGGAATAACGATAATAACATTAGATAGTCCAATAAACTAAGTTCGACATCCGAGTCATAAGCTATGAGTCTAATCTGCTTCGTTTTCTGTGTCATTAGATGGCATGAAGGCGATTCACCCGTGGTGGAGGTAGTGGTGCGCCCCCTCATGACGAGGAGCCTGAGCGGGAACCCACCAATGGAGAGATGATGCAGATGATGCTCCAGATGATGCAAGTGCAGCAGGGTGTGCTCCTGCAAGTCCAGAATGCTCCAGTTGTTTGAGCTGGTTGGGCAATCCAGGATGCCCCTCGCTCCGAGCCTGGAGCGAAGAAGTTTCGGGAGCTGGGTCCCGCATATTTTGATGGGTCTGAGGGTCCTTTGGCTATCGATGTGTGGATTCGGAACATAGAGGATAATTTGAAGATGGCAAAGATCGGCCCGGCTGGATGGGTTGATCTGGCGAAGAGGCAACTCAAGGATAATGCTCAGAACTGGTGGGATGCGGAAGAGAAGATGCTGGTGGAGCCGATAGCTTGGGCTACCTTTAAGTCCAGGTTTGATGAGGAGTTCTTTCCGAAGGCTGCTAGGAAGGAGATGCTGCAGCGCTTTATTGAGCTGAAGCAAGGGAGCTCGTCGGTGGACCAGTACCACCAAGAGTTCACTAGGCTGAGTCGGTTCGCACCGAAGATGGTGCAGGATGCTGATGAGAGGGCTCAGAGGTTCCTGCAGGGACTTGCTTTGGAGCTTCAGAGTTTTGTGTCTTCCTCTGATCTGGACTCTTATCAGAAGGTTCTGGTCGCTGCGAGGAGTCAGGAGCTGAACCAGAGTCAGAGGAGAGGACATGTTTCTGGTGCTGGGAAGAGGCCTATGGAGCAGGCCAAAGTGGTGGTTAGGCCTGGTTTCAAGCCTAATCAGCCAGCTCAGTTCAAGAGGCCAGGATGGCCTATTCAGAAGACTTGCCATTTCTGCGGCAAGATCGGGCATATCAAGGATCAGTGTAGGAGATTCCTGGGCCAGTGTGTTGTCTGTGGGGATCCTACACATACCATGAAGGATTGTCCGAGGTCGAAGCAGCCTTGGAAGGCACCTGTTGCAGCACAGCCGTTGCAACAGAGAGCGTCTGTTCCTGCTGGACGTGGAGCAGCTCTTGTTCCACAGAGGCAGGCTTTTCAGCAGGCTTTTCCGCCGAGGAGGCAGGCTTTTCTGATGACCGATGTGGAGAGCGAGGCTGTGGATGAGGTTATCACAGGTAATTCTCAATCTAGCTGTTACTTTCCTAGCTAGTTTTGATTGTTAGGTTATGTTGTTTGCTTGAACGTGATTGTTTGCTAGACTAGGGTTTGATTGTTAAATTGCTTGTTAGGTGTGGTTTTGGTGTACACATTTCCTGCACGAGTTCTCTTTGACTCAGGTGCATCGATGTGCATTGTTTCTCGGAGCTTCGTGGAGAAGCATTCCTTGTCGACGTCCCCTCTTTCCCAGAGTTGGAATATCGTTACAGGGAATGGCGTGGTCTCGGTGCATTGTGGTTGTAATTCTTGCCCATTGGTGGTCTGTGGACATGAGCTTTACGCGGATTTCATTGTCCACGACATCATTAACTATGATGCGGTCCTTGGGATGGATTGGCTCGCGAGCTTCTATGCTACGATCGACTGTCGGAGGAAGAAGGTGGTGTTCGAGATTCCTGGACATCCAGTATTTGAGTTCAGTCGTGGAAGCAGTTCGCTAGGTCCGGTCAGGTTTCGGGCCAGGCCGATGGAGACTGTGGCTATGCAGATGGAGCTGGAGAGGCCAGCTGTGGTGCGTGATTTCGATGACGTCTTCCCCGAGGAGATGTCTGGATTGCCACCTGATCGAGCTTTAGAATTTTCTATTGATCTTATTCCGGGAGCGCAACCGATTTCGAAGGCGCCATATCGTATGGCACCCGCTGAGTTGGAGGAATTACGGAAGCAGCTGGATGAGCTTTTGCAGAAGGGTTATATCAACCCTAGTGTGTCTCCGTGGGGAGCACCGGTGCTGCTGGTGAGGAAGAAGGATGGTTCGCGTCGTATGTGCGTGGACTATCGGGAGCTGAATGCGGTAACCATCAAGAATAAATACTCGTTGCCTCGCATCGATGATATTTTTGATCAGCTTGGAGGTTAGAGGGTGTTTTCGAAATTGGATCTGAGGAGTGGTTATCATCAGCTGAAGGTGAAGAAGGAAGATGTTCCGAAGATAGCATTCAGGATGAAGTATGGACACTACGAGTTTGTGGTTATGCCTTTCGGTGTAACCAATGCACCCGCAGTTTTCATGAATCTGATGAATCTGATTTTCTACGACTTTTTGGATAAGTTTGTCGTTATCTTTATTGACGACATTCTGATCTATTCTAAGTCGGAGGAGGAGCATGCCTCGCAGTTGAGGACGGTGTTGGAGATTTTAAGGAAGCATCGGTTGTATGCTAAGTTTTCGAAGTGCGAGTTTTGGCTGGACAGAGTTGCTTTTCTCGGGCATGTGGTGACTGGAGATGGTATATCAATGGATACCGAGAAGATCAGGGCCATCAGAGAGTGGCCTGTTCCGTAGTCAGCGTCTGAGATCCGGAGTTTCCTTGGGCTTGCTGGTTATTATCGGCGTTTTATTAAGGACTTTTCCTGTATTGCTGAGCCGATGACCAGATTGACGCAGAAGGATGTACCTTTTGTTTGGTCGGGTGATTGTGAGAATGCTTTTGGTGTTCTGAGGGAGAGATTGACGACTGCCCCTATTCTTGTTGTGCCTGATCGCAGCGGTGGATTTGAGATCTTTTGCGATGCTTCTGGCATGGGTTAGGTGTGTTGCATCAGCACGGGCATGTAGTGGCTTACGCATCTCGTCAGCTCAAGGTTCATGAGAAGAATTACCCGACACATGATTTGGAGTTGGCTGCTGTTGTGTTTGCTCTTAAGATTTGGAGGCACTTCTTGCTGAGTGAGAAAGTGAAGATCTTCACCGATCACAAAAGCTTGAAGTATATTTTCACTCAGAAGGAGCTCAACATGCGACAGCGTCGATGGTTGGAGCTCATGGCGGATTATGAGATTGATTTGCAGTATCACCATGGCAAGGTGAATGTGGTTCCTGATGCGCTGAGTAGGCTTCCAGCGGTGATGATTCTGACCTCGCAGTGGAGATTGCAGCAGGATTTTTGCGAGTCTGGTGTGGAGATTGTTCTTCCTGGGGAGGCTTCTTTGTTGATGTGTATGCAGATACAGTCGACGATTGTGGATCGGATCAAGGCTGGCCAGGCTGAGGATCCGAAGCTGGTGAAGATTCGGGAGCAGGTAGAAGCCGGTCTGCGGACTGACTTTTTGATTCATGAGGATGGCTCGCTGAGGTTTGGAGCCAGGTTGTGTGTGCCAGCTGGGAATATTAGAGAGGAGTTGTTGGTGGAGGCACACAGTTCGCCGTATTCTGTGCATCCTGGTGGGACCAAGATGTACAAGGATCTTCGTCTGAACTTTTGGTAGCATGGTATGAAGAGGAGTGTGGCTCGGAGTGTAGCCAAGTGCTTGGTTTGCCAGCAGGTAAAGGCGGATCATTAGCATACGGCAGGGTTACTGCAACCGCTTCCGATTCCAGAGTGGAAGTGGCAACACATCACTATGGATTTCGTGACTGGACTACCTTGGAGTCCGAAGCAGAATGACGTGATTTGGGTGATCGTAGATCGATTGACCAAAACTGCGCACTTTATTCCATTCCGAGTGGGACAGTCCACTGAGGCGCTAGCGAGGAGATATATGGAGGTAAATTCTTTTACTCTCCGCTTCTATTTCCTTTTTCCTAGTTTAGATAGTGATGTAACGTGAATCGTGCAGGAGGTCATACGACTTCACGGAGTCCATGTGAGTATTGTGTCGGACAGAGACACGAGGTTCACATCTCAGTTTTGGCAGAGTTTGCAGAAGAGTTTGGGTACGCGTCTGAGTTTCAGCACGGCGTACCATCCGCAGACGGATGGCCAGTCCGAGAGGACGATTCAGATCTTGGAGGACATGCTGAGGGCGTGCATGTTGGATTTCAAGGGTTCGTGGGATGACCATCTACATCTGGTAGAGTTCTCTTACAACAACAGCTTCCAGGCGAGTATTGGCATGGCGCCTTTTGCCGCGTTGTATGGGAGGAAATGTCGATCGCCATTGAGTTGGGATGACGTTGGAGATCGGGAGCTGTTGAGACCTGAGATGATCGTGGAGGCTGTGGATGTTGTCAGGAACATTCGGGAGAGGTTAAGGATTACTCAGGACCGTTTTAAGCATTGGGCGGATGCTAAACGCCGTCCTTTGGAGTTTCAGCCGGGCGACATGTGTTCTTGAAGATTTCCCCGAATCGTGGTGTGATTCACTTCGGGAAGCGTGGGAAGTTGAGCCCGCGATACATTGGACCGTTTGACATTCTGGAGAGAGTTGGCGAGGTAGCTTACCGCTTAGCCTTGCCGCCATCTTTGGAAGGAGTTCACAATGTTTCCATGTGTCGCAGCTTCGTCGATACATTAGCGATCCATCTCATGCTATGGATTTCTCGGAGATTACAGTTCGCCCTGATATGACGTATGACCAGCAGCCAGTGCAGATTCTGGACAGGCGTCAAAAGTCACTCCGGAACAAGGTTGTCAATCTTGTGAGGGTGATGTAGCGACACGGCTCGCCAGGAGAGTCTACTTGGGAGAACGAGGATGAGATGCGAGAGCGTTTCCCACTTTTGTTCCCGGACACGTGAGTGTTGGGAAATTCCGAGGATGGAATTTTTCTTAAGTTGGGGAGGATGTAACGACTGGTTTTCATATATTTGGATTATCTATATTATATATATATGTTTTGGTGGATTTTCTCCTCATGTGTGGTTTTCGTCTCCGTAGCTTTCATTTTCGATCGTTTCGTCGTGATTTCCTAGCTTCTTCCTTAGAATCCTTGATCTTGGAGTAAGTCACTCATGACGAACTTCAAATCGCTCATATTTTAGAGTTAGATTGATCCTAGAAGCCGTATGAATCTTCCCGAAGCTTCGCGCTTCGATTCGGTACTTTTAGTGCACTTTAGTTGGTTCAATAAGGGGAACCAACCGACTAGATTGAGATCTAGTCGGTCGACAACTCTACTCAAACCGACTAGTTCATTGAATCAAATGTACAGGAGGTCGTACGACCTCACGGAGTCCCTGTGAGCATCGTGTCAGACAGAGACACGAGGTTCACATCTCAGTTCTGGCAGAGTTTGCAGAAGAGTTTGGGTACACGTCTGAGTTTCAACACGGCGTACCATCCGCAGACGGATGGCCAGTCCGAGAGGACGATTCAGATCTTGGAGGACATGCTGAGGGCGTGCATGTTGGATTTCAAGGGTTCGTGGGAGGACCATCTACATCTGGTGGAGTTTTCCTACAACAACAGCTTCCAGGCAAGTATTGGCATGGCGCCTTTCGCCGCGCTTTATGGGAGGAAATGTCGATCGACATTGAGTTGGGATGACATTGGTGATCGGGAGCTGTTGGGACCTGAGATGATTGTGGAGGCCGTGGATGTCAGGAACATTCGGGAGAGGTTGAGGATTGCTCAGGACAGTTTTAAGCATTGGGCGGATGCTAAACGCCGTCCTTTGGAGTTTCAGCCAGGCGACCATGTGTTCTTGAAGATTTCCCTGAATCGTGACGTGATTCGCTTTGGAAAGCGAGGGAAGTTGAGCCCGCGATACATTGGACCGTTTGACATTCTGGAGAGAGTTGGCGAGGTAGCCTACCGCTTAGCCTTGCCGCCGTCTTTGGAAGGAGTTCACAATGTTTTCCATGTGTCGCAGCTTCGTCGATACATTAGCGATCCATCTCATGCTGTGGATTTCTCGGAGATTACCGTTCGCCCTGATATGACGTATGACCAGCAGCCAGTGCAGATTCTGGACAGGCGTCAGAAGTCACTCCGGAACAAGGTTGTCAATCTTGTGAGGGTGATGTGGCGACACGGCTCGCCAGGAGAGTCTACTTGGGAGAATGAGGATGAGATGCGAGAGCGTTTCCCACTTTTGTTCCCGGACACGTGAGTGTTGGGAAATTCCGAGGACGGAATTTTTCTTAAGTTGGGGAGGATGTAACGAATGGTTTTTCATGTATTTGGATTATCTATATTATATATATATATATTATATGAGTTTTGGTGGATTTTCTCCTCATGTGTGGTTTTCGTCTCCGTAGCTTTCGTTTTCATTCGTTTCGTCGTGATTTTCTAGCTTCTTCCTTAGAATCGTTGATCTTGGAGTAAGTCGCTTATGACGAACTTCAAATCGCTCATATTTTAGAGTTAGATTGATCCTAGAAGCCGTAGGAATCTTCCCGAAGCTTCGCGCTTCGATTTAGCACTTTTAGTGCACTTTAGTTGGTTCAAGAAGGGGAACCAACCGACTAGATTGAGATCTAGTCGGTCGGCAACTCTACTCAAACCGACTAGTTCATTGAATCAAATGTACAGGAGTTACTGTTTACTTTTAGTCGGTCTAAGAACAACCACCGACCGACTAGATGTGAAACTAGTCGGTCAGAACTTGATCTCAGACCGACTAGTTTCTGTCAGTAAATTTCACCTAAGTTACTGTTTATCGTTAGTCGGTCCATGAACACTCACCGACCGACTAGGTTGCAAACTAGTCGGTCGACGGGCCTTCACAGACCGACTAATTCATTACCCAGATTTTTCCCTACTTTCGCTGTTTGGTTTTAGTCGGTCACAGTTGTTCGACCGACCGACTAGTTGTTGAACTAGTCGGTCAATAACCCTTCTTTGACCGACTAATTGCTGTCGTAAACCTAGGGTTTGCCCAGCCGCCAGCTCTTCCTATTTAAACCCCACCCACGATTTCTTTCATCCCTCTTTCATTCTCCTGAGCCGTTTTCTCCCCCAAATCACCCTCCAACATTTCCCCAAGCCATTCCTTCCTCCCTTGGAGCTTCCCTCTCCATTTAGGCCGGCCACCTCCTCTAGGTCGCCGGAAAACCCCCAAAAATCCCCAAAACCCCATTTCTCCAGATTTTCTCACCATTTCCAGATCTGAACCGTAGGTTCCCCGGATCATTTCTTCCGTCGTCGTGCTTGCTCGGCATCGTTCTTCCGCTAACGATTCGGTAATAACTCGATTCTATAATATTCTCATAACCCATTTGTGTTTTTGTAAAACCCTAATATAAACTAGGTTGGATGTTGTTCTAATGTTGTTTTGCCATGGCAGCGACCTCTTCCCCGTAGATTAGCGTCCGTGAGACGAGCCTTCGCCTTCGTCATCCTCGGTGCTAGGCAAGTGAAACTTGCCACTTAGGGTTTTGGGCCATGTCTTAGGCCATTTGCTTGTGGTAGGCGTAAAAGAGACTAGGCGACGAAATGATACTCGCCTAGGCGCAATTTCAGGATCTAGCTTGACAACAAAGCTAGACCCGTCATTTATCATGTTGCATAAGTACTACCATGTCATGTTTAATTTTAATTAACGGTACGCGAATTAATTGTCATCCATGCTATCCATGTTGAATGTCGCATTCGTAGCACACGCTGCCATACTTGTGTTCACTGGCTCGTGTTCCAGAAGCGGGCTACGTGAGTTGATTGATAGCCAATGCCTGATCTATTTGTTTCCGGCTAGGCACCTGCGTTGCAGGTATAACCCTACGCCATACGTGTTAAATACACTTCCTGGCTCGTGATCCAGAAGCGAGCATTCCATGTTCGGGGTAATGCCCTGGCTCGATACACGTGGAGGGGTAGGGATAAGCGGTCACCTGAGCTTACGAGTTGGCCCGATCAGCTACTCTAGCCAGCAGACGAAATCTCTGTGCACAACTTGTTTACTTGACGTGTTTAC
Organism: Scilla litardierei; assembly: GCA_030789695.1. NCBI lineage: Eukaryota > Viridiplantae > Streptophyta > Magnoliopsida > Asparagales > Asparagaceae > Scilla > Scilla litardierei. Next base: position 140,636,383 of record CM061137.1, read on the forward strand.
TTGACGTGATCACTTGACGAGAACCACTGGACTTGTACTTGTCTGTGTTTTACTTGTAAAACTTGTTATCCATGACATACTTGCTACTTGTACTACCCTTTACTTGTCACTTCCATACTATACTTGCCATGTCATGCATCATACTATAACTGCTAGGTTGTTAGTTTACCTTACTTTCAGTTTCCTTGTCCAAGTCTTTTAGACTTGCTGACATGTGCCCCTTTACTCTTTTGGGTGACACATGTTAGATCCTGAGCCTGAGTTCATTGTTGAGGACGAGGTGTTTGCGGACGCCGAGCCCGAGCCTGTGTTTGGCGAGGACTTCGTGGACACTGGCGATCAGTCGTAGAGACTGTTTGTGTTGTTGTTTAGACTGTTTTGTTGTCGGTGCGTGGCACCAATACTTTGTTATGTTTGTCCTTGTTGGCCTTGTTCTGGGCCTTTAGACTCTTTCTTTTAGCCTGGTGGCTTTTCTGGATGTTGAACTTAATTTTAATGTTGGGCAAATTCTGAGACTTGAGATTTTATTTCTGTCTCTCCATGTGTTATTATTGTTGTTCCGTTTGTGGTTACAGGGACCTGCTTATGTTTTATTGACGCTTATCGGTTTTGGGGCTTCACAGCTCCACTCTCGTGCGGACCTTTTAACGTCTCGCCTCCATTTTAGGGAAGCGGGGCGTGACAACCGCTCTCGCTCGGCCCGCCAGGGGCAGTGTGCTTGGGGAACACCCGGACAGCGCAGCCTTGGACGCTGACAGAGGCACGTGCATATCCCTCCCCGCCAGCGGTCCATGATCCACAACCGAAAAGGTACGCGACCGGGCCGAACAACCCACGAACAGGTCGACCCGGTGGTCCCCCGCGGACCCCGCCGCGCGGGGCAGCATCGCCGTACCCTTGATTCATCACGCATGACAAACAACCTAGTATAAGGACACGACTGACACTAGCGCCGCCCGACCATCTGACAAAGCACCCCCTGGCCGCTGCGCCCCCTGACACTTAATGCTATCGGCCCTGACACCCTGACAAAAGTGCCCCTGGCCGTTGCGCCGTCTGACAAAAGCGAGGCAGACACTCATGTTCCCGACGCCCTCGTCCGAAGCTTCCGCTGACAGCCGGGCCAGCTCAGCACGTCGAGTCAGCGTGCCCGGTCAGCCCCACCTAATCATCTCCTGTCAGGTATAAATACCCCCTCACTTCTTACGGTGAGGGGGTTGGCAAATTCCCTCTGAATCCCATTATTCACACACGAGAGCAAAGGTCGTCCATATCTTTGTTCTCCCACTTATAGCTCGTCACATACGGTCGACACACCCTGAGTCCGACTTGCGTGCCCCGCCCCCGCTTTAAGTCCAGTTACTGACTTAGGCATCGGAGAGGCTAAGGGTTGGACCCCAACCCGGCCTTTCTGACGAGTTGCTCGTTATGCAGGGTAGCTCACCCCTTGGTCGACATCCGCCTTCGGCTCCCGCCGCCCGATCCTCCTCCGCCGCATCCGGTGGGATTTGACTCCGCGGCCTGCCCCGGCGGCAAGTGTAGCCTCTTCACCCCACTAATCACCTGTCAAAAGGCCTACCTAAACCCTCTTATCAATATAACCACCGTGCCATTGGTTCCCCATAATACAAATTCATTATACGCGAGTTTCACCCCGCAACAATTTCCATCTCATCTCAAATTGGACTAAGTCCACTTTGCTTAGGCCAAAGCGCTCTCACACACCCAAATAGCTATATGAATAGCAAATCCTCCAAATATAATGTTTCCTCAACCCTGAAACACACTAAGCACACACATCAGATATAACGACACGTTTGTCATCATCAAACCAAGATCCTTGATCGTTGCTTCCAACAACGATCACCTTTCGATTCCTTATTGGCTTAACATCTCAAAAAGGTCTGGATATGCAGTTTATGAACGACATGAATGCATATCTATATGGTAATTTAGACCGGTACATCTTTATGAGATTACCGGACGGTTTTCTTTAACCACAACACTAAAAGAGAGACAACGTGACGTCTACTCAGTGAAACTGCAAAGATCATTATATGGTTTGAAACAATCTGGAAGGATGTGGTATAACAGACTGAGCGAATTCCTTGTGAAGCAAGGATTCGTAAATGACCCAGTCTGTCCTTGCATCTTTATTAGAGCAAAGGCAACATGATTTGTCATTATAGCCGTCTATGTGGACGACCTGAACCTCATCGGATCTCTTGGAAAGATCACTGAGATTTCTAGAAGCTTGACAGAAACTTTCGAGATGAAAGACATCGGAAAGACAAAGTTCTGTTTAGGTCTTCAAATAGAGCATCTAAACGATGGGATCCTGTCACATCAGTCAACTTATACATTGAACTTACTGAAAAAGTTTCAAATGGATAAGTGACACCCTTTAGTACCCCTATGGTCGTGAGATCATTGGATATACATAAAGACCCCTTCCGGCCACTGGAAGAGGGGGAGGAAGTACTAGGCCCTGAAGTGCCTTATTTAAGTGCTATTGGTGCACTCCCTTACCTGGCAAACTGCACTCGCCCTGACATAGCATTTGCAGTCAACTTACTAGCCATGTATATTGCTGCACCTACATAGCGGCATTGTACCGGAGTAAAGAATCTTCTGCGCTACCTCCAAGGCCATAGACTTAGGTCTATTGTACAGAAAAGGGGTAACAACATGTTTAGTTGGTTATGCTGATGCCGGTTACATATCCGACCCTCATACAGAGAAGTCTCAGACCAGATATATGTTCACTTATTGCGGCACTGCCATATCTTGGAGATATGTAAAGCAGACCATGCCGACCATCTCATCCACACATTCAGAACTTCTAGCAATCCATAAAGCAAGCAAAGAGAGCTTCTGACTATGTTCTGTGATACAGCACATTCTTACCTCTACCAGCCTGGAGCCCAGCTTTCTTGAGCCTACTACTATCTATGAAGATAATGCAGCATGTATTGACCAGCTTCAGAATGGCTACATCAAAGGCGACAAGACGAAGCATATCTCTCCCAAGTTTTTCTGGACGCACGACCTTCAGAAGCAAAAGCAGATTGACGTACAGAAGATCCAATCTTGTAATAACTTGACAGATCTGCTTACCAAATTCCTGCCGACTAGTATCTTTGAGAAACTTGTAAGTGGGATTGAGATGAGGAGAGTGAGTAAATGTAAACTGGGTCAGGATAAGAGAACTATGAATGCATAGATACATAGGAAACTGATGTATATATTCATAGGAAATCTGCAAGCCTGAAGCTTGGTCAGATAAGGGGGAGTCAACAGTAGCGTTGTACGCTTTTCCCTTGGCTATAGGTTTTTTCCCACATGGGTTTCCATAGTCAAGGTGTTGACGAGGCAACCTCGTTGACTCAGGATCCTGAAGTATCCACCCCTAGACACATCCCTAGAACATGGGAAATCATGGAGAAACTGTTCTTTATTTAATAAGACAGTTATTCTAACTTGGATCTTGAAGAATCCACCTCTTATTCTATGATTGGTTGGATAAAGGGAAGTGTTACGCCTATTTGGCCGAAGCCTGAAAGACACGAGCCCAGAAACCCGACTGCTGATCAGAAGCCCATCTACGCGATTAGGCCCGCCCTGCGAAGTCCCATAGAGGGCCCCCGAATATCAATCCGACCCGGCCCCGATAACACACGAGTCGCCCGCCCACTCCAGCGATAACCGTTCCCCTGATCCCGCTACCACTTAAGGGTCATGATGGGGAGGTGCTGGCATGGCGCTGGGAGCGGCGACGGGGGGCGGATTGAGGGGGCACGATCGAAGGCGGACGAGCGACGTGGGCCGGGGGCAGTCACAGCGGGAGGTCTATAAAAGGGCTAGAAAGACGACTGGACAAAGGACCGAATCTCAGGTAACGAAAACCTAAGGTACTCCATCAACGACCTTGTTCCCCCATTCCAAACTCCTTCCTCCCCCGCTCGCGCCGGTAGACGCCGTTCTGATCTCCTCTCGAGTCGAACCGTCTCCGCCGGGCCTCCTCTCTCAGATCATTATCTGACTTAGGCATCGGAGGGGATTTGGCCGGAACTAAGGTCCGGCCCCCCTGACGAGCGTTCTCATCTGCGCAGGAGGACGTCACATCCACGGGCCGAGGCTTCCCCTCCGCCCCGCGACCGGCGACGTAACCAGCAGGACGATTGAGGCTACCCCTCATCGTCCGACCGCCGAGGCCGAGCACATCCGTCCGAGGCCGAGCGTCTCAACCCGGGACGAGGCTTCCCCTCGCCCCCCTTGCGACCAAGGATCTCGATTTGGCCGAGCCGACGCGCTCCACGTCGTCCGCAACTCCGACTCACGCCTCGTCTGCACCGACTCGACACACCCGAGGGACCCAAGCGGATCCCTTGACCACGTTGACCGGGTTATCCACGGTCAACGCTTTTGTAGTGAGAAAACACTCTGAAACATCTGGCGCCGTCTGTGGAAACGAACTATCCCACGAAGAAACAAACCACACCTGCAATGACGCGTCTTCACCCGTCTCGACGAAAGGAGAGCAAGGCTCTGACGCGAAGCGACAGGGCCCGCCATCGTTGGCAAGAGTGGGCCCGGGCCCGGCGCGAGGAGGATCGTGAGGAGAGGACCGGGAGACCCTCACCGTCCCTACCGGTCGGGAGACCGAGCACGTCTGTAACGGCGCGCAACTCGGACGTAGCTTTGGTGGTGTCGGTGATCATAGACACAACCATGGTACGGCGACTGCTCGTCGACACCGGAAGCTCCTACGACGTCCTCTTCATGTCAACCCTGGAAAAGATGGGGCGGCGGAAGGAAGACTTGCGACCTCGCTCGGGTCCCGTGGTGGGATTCACGGGTCATTCCACCCCCATCATCGGCACGATCCATCTCCCGGTAACGCTCGGAGGCCCACCAGACTCGGTGACCCTGGCGGTGGAATTCATCGTATTGGGGATCGGGTCGGAATACAATGGGATCATCGGCCGACCCCTACTCAACGCCATCGGCGCGGTGGTCTCGACCCTCCATCAGACTATCAAGTTCCGAACGCCCGGGGGAACGGGGCAAGTCGAAGGCGATGCGGGGAGACCGAGTACCTGCTATCAACTGGCGGAGGAAGGTCCCGAAGATCGTCTAGTCGACCGGATGGCCGCGCTCGACTTAAGGGACGGGCCGAGGCCCACCCCTGCGGAGGAGCAGGAGCAGATCCCGGTCACGGATGTCGAGGGCCGGTTCGTCTCAATCGGGAGAGGGCTAAACCACGACCTGAGGAGCCAACTGGTCGAGTGCCTGGAGGCGAACCTAGACGTCTTTGCTTGGTCACCAGAGGACATGCCCGGCATAGATCCCCAGGTGATCATCCACCAGATCAACGCCGATCCCAACTTCAGGCCGGTCAGGCAGAAGAAGACCCAGCAACGGTAATCGCCCAACCCTTGTCTTTTCTTTCGGCTGACCACCTCCAGTCAGGAGTCCCAGGAGCGTGGATAGTCCATGTGGACGGATCAGCCACACAATCAGGAGACGGGGCTGGGATCACGATCCGATCTTCGGAAGGGAACCTCGTGGAGTACGCGTTGCGGTTCGAGTTCCCGGCCACCAACAACGTGGCAGAATACGAAGCGGTGATCAACGGCCTGAGGCTGGCCCGGGAGCTCGGGGCCGAATCTGTGCGCCTCCTCAGCGACTCGAAGCTCATTGTCAACCAACTTCTGGGAAGTTACGAGGCGCGGGAGGAGACGATGCAGAGGTATCACGCCGTCGCCAAAGCAGCGTTCTCCAGGTTCAAAAACGCGGAAGTCTTGCATCTCCCGCGGTCGGAGAATGCACGGGCGGACGCGTTGTCGAAGCTAGCCTCGTCCTCGCCTAAGGAGCTGGGCCGCACCATCTACGTGGAGAACCTGCAGTCCCCCAGCACGGAGGAGCGAGAGGTGATGGCGATCGACCAAAATCCCACCTGGATGGACCCGATCATTCGGTACCTCACTCATGGGGAGGTACCGACGGATTGGGACGAGCGTCGGACCCTGGAGAGGAAGGCGCTCCGATACGTGATCCATGAGGGGACGCTCTACCGGAGGCGCTGGACGAAGGCTGATGTCCTCCCGTACCTGAAATGCATCGGACCGCAGGAAGCCGACTACGTCCTACGGGAGGTTCACGAAGGGATCTGCAGAAATCACCACGGGGCAAGATGGTCGCACAGAAAATCTTGAGGCAGGGATACTACTGGCCGACCCTGGTACAAGACGCAATAAACTACGTCCAGAAGTGTCAGGAATGTCAGAGGTATGCCCACCACACCTCAACTCCCCCATCGGAGCTCATCCCTATCGTGAGCCCCATCCCGTTTGCGAAATGGGGGCTCGACATCCTCGCCGGGCCGAGGGCAGCGAAAGTATCTGATTGTGGCGGTGGACTACTTTACCAAATGGATCGAGGCGGAACCGTTGGCCACCATCACATGGAAGAAAGCGAAAAGCTTCGTGTGGACTTCCATCATTTCCAGATTCGGAGTGCCCCGGTCCATCGTCACAGACAACGGGAAACAGTTCGACTCCGCAGGGTTCAAAGACTTCTGCGCGGAATGGGGAATCAAGCTGCTCTTCGCCTCTGTAGCGCACCCCCAGACCAACGGAATGGCGGAAGCCGCCAACAAGTGCATCATAGAGCCCCTCCGAAAGAAAGTGAAGGACGCCGAAGGAAGCTGGCCGGAAGAGCTCCCTGGGATACTCTGGTTATATTGGACGACCCACAAGGAGGCCACCGGCGAGACTCCGTTCATGCTTGCCTACGGAGCTGAGGCGGTGGTACCGGTCGAGTTGGGTGAGGAATCCCTTCGCCTAAAATGCTTTGACGAAGACAGGAACTCGCAAGGTCTGGAGCTCAGTTTGGAGCTCCTCGGCGAGCGGCGGGAGCAAGCCCTAGCCACCATTATCCGCCAGAAGCAGAAGGTGGCCCGATACTACAATGCTCGGGTCAGGGGCAAAAGCTTCCACCTTGGGGACCTGGTGCTCCGGAAAGCAGGCTTCAACCCGGATACCGCTCGCAAAGGGAAGCTCGCGGCTAAATGGGAGGGGCCCTACAAAGTCGTCGAGGTCCTCGGACCCGCAACCTACCGTCTAGCCAATACGGAGGGGAGGATTCTCACTCACACCTGGAATGCAGAACATTTACGCAAATACTTTCAATGAATGTATCGTTTTTTATAAAATAAATTGATTTAAGTTCGTTTCCTTTCCAGATAAACAAAAAGATGTACAGAAAGACGTACGCAGAGGTCGAGGGACATTCCCCTCCCTCATTCATCTCCAGGGGCACCCGTGGAGCCACAGGCTGGCGGTCCGCTTGGGCCATCTCCCACACTCCGTTCGCCGTCAGAGTGCATCCGGAGATCCTCGAAGTTGACTCCCGAGAGCGGGAACTTCTTCTGGATCTCGGATTGACACCGGGCGAAGCCTTTCTCGAACGCCTCCGCCAAGGCGATCTCGACGAAGGAGGTGGAGTACTCAGCCACGGCGTCTTGGGCAATCTGGGAGGGGTCCACCGCCTCAAGCACACGCAACCGAGCCTCTAAGGTCTCGATCTGGCGTTGGTGCACCGCCCTCTCCTTCTCGATCTCCTGGGATCTCTCACCGAGTTGAGCAAGGAGAGCCCTCACCTGCTCCTCCTCCGCCTCCAGACGATCGGAGAGCTCCAGGGCTTCGGGGGCAGCAACGGAGACGGGGATCTTATCAACCCCCCCGGACGTGTTGGCATCTCCCAAGAGCTCGGCGACCCGCGCCTCGGCCTCTGACTTCGCCGTCAGAGCAAGGGCTCTCTCCCGATCCGCCTCTTCCAAGGCAGAGGACAGCCCAGTTACGCGGGTCTCCCAGGACCTGACCCGCACCTCCTCTAACTGGCCTGCCTCTCCTTCTTCACCATGAGCCTCGGGATCTCACCCGGCGTCGGATTTGGCCTTGGGAAGCGCCGCAAATTGGCGCCTCATCGAGAGACCAACCGAGGACAACTGCACCAAGGCAACAAAGGTAAGACGGTGAAAGCAGCTGAGGGAGGACAAGCAGAGACACTCTACCTGTTGGCCGGCCTGGATCACGAAGGTGGCCAAACAGTCACCCCTAACCCCATCCAGCGCAGCCCGATCGGGAGGGAGGCAACTGTTCTCGGCCACTCGAGCGGCGGCCCCGCGGCTCGAAAACACCGACTCCTTCTCCCCCACCGGGAAGCATGGACGAAGAAGGCCTTCCCCTGACGAAGGAAACTCGCCGGGGTTGGAGCGGAACGCGCCCAGATACTGATCATAGGCATCAGGGAGAGAACCACCCGGGAGAGGCGAAGGGCCAACCCACGGCCAAGCAACCTCAGCGGGGGCAGGGCGGGTCTGATCGGCAGTCGGCGGGACTTCAACTCCCTCAGCCCCCTCACGGGCCCTCTTGCAAGACCCCAACAAGGGGATAGAGGGGGATGGCCCCTTCTTCCTTTTGGAGCCTCCAGTCGAGGGCACGGACCGCTGCTTTTTCCGGACCTCCAGCACATGATCCCTCCTACGCGGATCCGGATCTGGGGCCTGCACGTGAGGGCTGGCAGGAGAGGGACCAAGAGGGAATCCACCTACACCCAAAGAAGAAGTAAGAGACCGAGAAGAGCCCGAACAACCTCGAATGGCGACTACTCGGAGAGCTTACCCAAGGGCCACACCGTCTTGCGCAAGTTATGGTCGCTTAAGAGGATGTCGATCGTCCTTTCCCTCGCAGGAATCGCCAGCAAGTCCTTCGTCGATTGCCGCTCGGCGGCAGTCGGCTCACCCAGATCGAGGATGACCGCACCGGCCGCTCCCCACCGAACCGGGAAAGGAACACTCGACGGGAACGTGACAAACACGTATTCCCCTTTCCAGCGTTTCAGGGAGCTCGGCAACCCCAGCACCAGGGTCATCTTCGGGCGGGCGCTGATGTAAATCCACGCCCCCGATTTGTGGTGACTCAGGCGGTAGAACTGGGCGAAGAGACAGAGAGAGGGCGCCACTCCCTTCAGCATGCGGACGACGACGAACCCGACAAGGAGCCCGACGGCGTTGGGGCAGAATTGGCACAAGCCCACCTTGTGGGCCTGAAGGAACTCAACGACAAAGGGGTGGAGCGGGAAACGAAGCCCGAAGCGGAAGCACTTCTCATATATTCCAACCTTGTTAGGACCGGGAAGACAGATCCGCTCGTCGGACCCGGGAGCACGAGCCGAGTAAGGCGAAAGAAGGTAGGCGGAGCGCAGGCTCCCGATGGCAGTGGCACAAACCGACGAGGGCCACGACAAGACCTCTGGGGGCACCCCCGAAAGATCACCTCCGTGCCGACGTATCGCCGAAGGAGGACTATCCACCAGGCCGGGAGCAGCGTCACGCTCCGGCCGACCCGAACCGGTGGCAGAGGAAGACGACATGAGGCAGAGCTCGGTCAGGATTGAGACCAACGCAAAGAATAAAATGACGGGATGTCGGCTCACAACCCACTCGGCTTCTCAACCTAAGACGGCCCCGCGAGCGGTGGGGATAAACTTGCAGCTACACGTGGCAGCATCAGAGGACCGACGACGCTTCGGAACCCGCGCCTTAAAAGTATCGAACGGACCAACTCATGATGACGACCAATAAATGAGTCGGCATCGACTGGCGAGCCTGTCAAAATCGGCGGAAGTCACGTCGGCCGAGCCGAACCGGCCGAGGCCGATCGACCCGACCGATGGGGGCAATTGTTACGCCTATTTGGCCGAAGCCTGAAAGACACGAGCCCAGAAACCCGACTGCTGATCAGAAGCCCATCTGCGCGATTAGGCCCGCCCTGCGAAGTCCCATAGAGGGCCCCCGAATATCAATCCGACCCGGCCCCGATAACACACGAGTCGCCCGCCCACTCCAGCGATAACCGTTCCCCTGATCTCGCTACCACTTAAGGGTCATGATGGGGAGGTGCTGGCATGGCGCTGGGAGCGGCGACGGGGGGCGGATTGAGGGGGCACGATCGAAGGCGGACGAGCGACGTGGGCCGGGGGCAGTCACGGCGGGAGGTCTATAAAAGGGCTAGAAAGACGACTGGACAAAGGACCGGATCTCAGGTAACGAAAACCTAAGGTACTCCATCAACGACCTTGTTCCCCCATTCCAAACTCCTTCCTCCCCCGCTCGCGCCGGTAGACGCCGTTCCGATCTCCTCTCGAGTCGAACCGTCTCCGCCGGGCCTCCTCTCTCAGATCATTATCTGACTTAGGCATCGGAGGGGATTTGGCCGGAACCAAGGTCCGGCCCCCCTGACGAGCGTTCTCATCTGCGCAGGAGGACGTCACATCCACGGGCCGAGGCTTCCCCTCCGCCCCGCGACTGGCGACGTAACCAGCAGGACGATTGAGGCTACCCCTCATCGTCCGACCGCCGAGGCCGAGCACATCCGTCCGAGGCCGAGCGTCTCAACCCGGGACGAGGCTTCCCCTCGCCCCCCTTGCGACCAAGGATCTCGATTTGGCCGAGCCGACGCGCTCCACGTCGTCCGCAACTCCGACTCACGTCTCGTTTGCACCGACTCGACACACCCAAGGGACCCAAGCGGATCCCTTGACCACGTTGCCCGGGTTATCCACGGTCAACGCTTTTGTAGTGAGAAAACACTCTGAAACAGGAAGTGTTGTGAATAGGCCCATCTGGTCCATTGGGTATCCACTTATCATTAAAAAACTATATATACGAAGGCTTACATCTTTTACCTTACGATTCTCTCTTCATAACATAGAAAACTTTTTAGCATTCTTCCTCGTCAGCATTATCTCTAGAAATTCATCTTCATAATATATTCCACCAGGGCTTATAGGATTTCCTGTTGGCCTGTCCGCATAGTCAATGGGTGGGGCCCACATCGGTGGGGCACGTGCCATGTGTTGATTTGGTGCAACTGGGTGCTCTGCGATCCCGTCCGGCCAAACAGTCCAAATTTTGAAGCACCCATGATTAATCCAACGTGTGGCGATTAATCCGAGGCGCAACAGCTTGATCTGTTTTTGTCGGCACGCGTGGGGGTGTGCCATCAAGATTGCACAGCTGGCGGCCTACAGGGTCCGCATCACACCGCACTGAGTCGGCCAACTGAACTCGACTCCAGCCATGTTAACCCACACGATACCTTTTAACCCGTTTATTAAAAAAATCATTGATTTAGATTTTTGTTTCATTACTCAAGTTTGCTTCTCCTCCAAGGATACGATGTAATCAGCACGCACGACTTTGTTATGATCTCTGATGATGACAAAGGAAGAAGCTGTGCGTGCTTAGTGGTGATTAAGGACGGTGATAATCACGCTGCTTTACTCATTAACTACATTGAGTTGGCTCATCTTTACAGTGAATGGGTTGGGGGGACAGCGTGGGATGGGTGAATGTGGAGGATATGATGCTGTTGTGCTGCTGCCATTGCCAGTGATCGTACGGATGCTTCATTGCATGGGGGGTGGCGTCCTACGGATCCGGATGGCTCCTTTGCCGGGTGATGGGTCTCTGCCCTATGCTCCGCTGCACCCGAAACCCGTTGATAATTCCACCTGTTAATAGCCTCTCCCTCTCTCTAAAAGTATAAAAAGTCAAGGTGCAATGTATCGACAAATCTCGACCTCCCACTTCTAGACTTCCTTTATTATTTATGGACCATGACCCGTCACCGAATATCTCGACCCGTTATCAACGCGCTATTACCATCCGACAACCCCCAACGCCCCGGCGCTTATCGCGGGTCGGGTCTGTTGCGGATCCGCTCGCCCGCCGCCTACTCTCGCCCCTACCGCCTCCCGCTCCATGGCCTGCAGAAGGCGGAGGGACGCCTGCAACGGATCGGCCGACAATGGCTGCGGTGTCCAGATCGACGACGGCTCGACGAGGCTCATGACGCTGCCGACGGTTCTGACCCTCGGCCGCGTCGTCGCCGTCCCGCTTCTCGTGAGCAGTAAGTAGGTCTATTTTTCTGTTTCTATTTATCTCTATCTTTTTTTTAATTCGACTTTTGGGGGTCCAAAGGCGAGGTCTCGTTTTTCTTTCTGTTTGTTAGAATTCTAATTGGTGGTATAAAGATGGGGTTTTGATAGTGTTAGTTTTGCAATCGATTCCTCTTTTGCGAATACGCTGATGCTAAAGATCTTAATCACATTATTCTGATGTTTGTGACTCTTCTTGAGCTTGGATTAGGGATGTATGCGGATCTTCTGAAATTCAAGCAATTTGGTGAGGGTGAACGTTCTATCGCATGTATTGTTAGCTTCAATCCGGCACAAAATGGAGTTTTTAAAGCATTGTTAGCCTCAATCTGACACAAAATGGAGTTTTTAAGCAACGAATTAGACTAATTTAACGCGCACACAAAATGTAGATTGGAGAAGTAAGAGGGTAGGAAAATTGTTTAGATCATGATTATATTAATAGGGTTTATTGGTTTTGATTGCTTATGAAGTTATGCGGTCCGTCCGTCTATAACAAAATGAAAAATATAAGGAAACCGATGGTTTCTTATAAATCTCATGCTCGGGTCTATTCCCCAATATTTCTTTATTGATAATTATGCTTAGTAACTGAACTTTTAACTGGCTTTTTGTCTGGAGATAATTGTGTGCGTGTCCGAGGCTGACATGCTCATTCTTGTTGTTAGGTTTTTACCTGAACGGCTGGTGGGCAACAACTGCTACCACAGTCATTTTTATCGCTGCGGCAATCACAGACTGGCTTGATGGATATCTTGCTAGAAAGGTTTGCGAACTATGTGTATCAAGTCTTAATATGACATTCACATGTGAATTGTGTAATGTAGATTAACATGACATTGTGTGATCTTTTTCATATGTCAGATGCAACTAGGAACAGTTTTCGGAGCATTCTTGGATCCCGTAGCTGATAAGGTTTTCTTTCTCATTTGTTCATTTTAAGCTATTGGGGGATTAAATGACGTATCTAATTTTTCTTATGTTCAAACAGTTTTATTTTTCGAAAATTTCAGCTGATTTGTTTTACGATGATGTTATGCAGCTTATGGTTGCGGCGGCATTAGTATTAGTGTGCACAAAGCCTTTGGATGTCTCCGTTGTGGGAGAAGTGCGATGGCTTCTGACCGCACCTGCCATTGCTATCATTGGTAGGGAGGTGAGTACCAACTCAACAATTATACAACTTAAATTAATATCATTTATTTTTTCAGCTTTCACTTGATTGTGCTGTGTGGCTGTGCCAATACTATTGTTTATTGGAATGTGATGTCTCAGAATGTTTAGTAATATAGCAGCACTTAATGCCTACATTTAAAAGTGATATAGATATCTATCAGACGATCAGTTTGACCTGTTGTGCAAATTATGAACACCTTTTTTGACTTATATTTTCAGCAAAATAGAATCGATTACTAGCTTTGTGAAATTCTATTAGACAATGTAGCTTGAAAGTTTTCTTTTTCAGTTCGGTGACTTGACAATCTTTTTGGTGATTAATCTATATTGAGGACTATGCATATTGTGGATTAGCTACCGCCATTCTTCTTTTGCTTCTTAATCAATTTTTAAGACAAACTTAAGTCCAAATAGCTCCTTCCACTTGATTTCTTCCATTTTTCCTAACCAACTTTTTCCTCTATCTGTGTTGCACAGTTCTAAATACTCCAAACCCTTTCTATCTCTCTCTCTCGCTTGAAGGTTGAACTCTTTGGTTAGGACTGTTTGATTGATGTTTATCCCAACCCATCAGTACTTTTATGCCATCATAATTTGGTCAGAATTGTTTGCTTAGTGCCTCCTGATGTTTATCACTACTGACCAGTTCACTTACTTTTATGCCATCATTTGGTGTTTTTCTGAATTTTATCATACTAAATTTATTCAGCATATTGTACATGTAAACCTCGAAGCTAACTAAAGTTGGTAGTGCATGAATGTGGTAGGCCCTGAAATTGATGGTGCCTGAGAAAAAATGTTTTATTCTGGGTATTGTGCTTGAAGGAACATTGAATTGTTGCTTGTTTTTAATATAGATTTGCTCAATGTAGCAAAATAATTTCCATTAATGATCAAAAACTTACTCATAGGGAACAACTTGAATGAAAATGTTGTAAATTGGTGGAATACTTTGATGGTGATAAAAGCGAAAATGAGAAATCTCTACTTTGGACATCAGTTTGTTTGGTTTTCGCTATAGGATTGTTTCATCTTGGCCCGAAAGATACCCTTAGGAACCATGGATTCAATATTTAACCTGCTCATCGCTTTCCTAAATACTGTTTTGTCGTGTAGACCAAAACCATTCTTAGGTCATATATCTGCTGCATTCACTAGTATCAGCAGCTGATAATTATTTCTTCAGTTCATGAAAGCACTCGTATGCAAGGAGCCACGACACATGCATGTAGTTATATTCTGAGATGAGCCTACCTTGTCCTTCATTGTCCTTGCAAACATTTTAGGGAAATGTTATATTATATTCGACAGTCATATTCATGTATAATTTATCTGTTCACTATCTGGCCTTTCATTGGTATGCCAATATGACTTAGGAAGTTGATTTTTTATATCAATGTGATTACATAAGTGGAAAACTGACTGAAAATTCTAAAATGTTCCCTGTAGATATGCTAAAATTTCTTTCGTAAATTCATCTGTCTGAATGTTGATCATTTTAGTTTTGAATTTGCGCAGGAAATTCTGATCAGCGCTGCTCTACCTGCTCGCTCTTGTGTTTGTCAAATTGATGTCAACTTTATCATCAGGCTTTCATAATTGATATTTTGTTAGAAGGTTATTAACATTTCATAGCCAACCAAACCATTGCTGATTTCTTTCAAAAAATATCAATTCCTTTCTCGTAAATTAA